>JAPDSC010126871.1:11035-47159 GCA_026290005.1 Latrodectus geometricus
AAAAGTCGCCAAATTTCCGATTTGGGGGGTTATATCAAAGTTGTTCCATTTTTTTCCTCATATTAATGATTAAATATAGTTGAATGCAAGTTCTCTTCAAATGTCAAATTTTTAGTCAAAAATGTTTTATTTTTCAGATAAATGAATAAAAGTTGGTTGCTTAATGGATTTACCAAGAGGACATTTAGAGTATTGGAGTTTTAAACCAGATGATGAAGACAACATAGAAAACTGTAAGAATATTTGCTTTATAATTATGTTTAAATAAATATAAAATAAATAGTTTATTTTTTTTTCTATTTCAATTGTAACATTTACAGTTATGTAAATTTATTATTTTTATTATGGATTATTTTAATTTGTCTTTAAATTTTTCTAATCCACAGTAGTTACTTGAATAAATATTTATTATTAAGATTTGTTTATAGTTTCTTAGGCAATGTTGCTATTATATTTTTAAATATTTACTTCATCTCTGTACTTTTTGATAATTTGCAATACTTTTAATATTGAAAAGAATGTAATTCTTTTATATATAATTATAAAATTTTTACATTTAAAATTAGATAAATATGTATTTTTAAATGAATTATTTTAGTGATTTAAAGTTTTTTTTCTTGAGATGTATTATATATATATATATATATATATATATATATATATATATATATATATATATATATATATATATGTGTGTGTGTGTGTGTGTTTTGATAGTTAATTTCTAGGCTAGTTCTGGTTCTGGGGAAAAAGACTACATAGTATAATCTAGATGTTACCATTTAGATTTTAGTATAGTTTTTTTTCCCCAATCATTTTTTTATAACAGCTTGTAAATCATCCAAATCTTTATAAGTTTTAGAAAACTAATCCTTTTAGTTGGACTGAATACTTTTGAGAGTTTTGCAACTATGTAAAAATTTTTTTTACAGAAAAACATGATTTTGGCAACATATTAAAATAGTTATCTTTGAATTGTCTTAATGCTAGTAAGACCAACTATTCAAGTAATACAAGATATGTTCTAAATAATAGACTTTTATTTTGGAAAGATTAGTTTCTTCAATTCATTTATTAAAAGTTGTTAATTACATGTCGAATATTTCCTTTAATACTGCTCAAAGCTGTGGGGCAATATTTCTCAAGATGTTGTTTGCAATTGTTCACTAATGTTCTTAGACAATTATTGAATTTTAGAACAATATAATATTTTGAAATTATTTTCAAAATATTATATTTTTCTTTAATCTGTGATTGTACATATTGTTCTTTTGCAGATATGTATAAGAATATTTTCCTTTTTAAAATTTGAAGTTTCTCTTCCACATTATTATTTTGTTATTCACACCCAATGTTTATTATTATTTTATTATTAGTAAGCAAATTATATATTAATATAAATCAAAATTATATCAATATATGATTTTAATATTTATCAAAATAATGTTGAGGCATACCAAAATAGATTTAGAAAGTTAGAATATATATTATTTGATGAAATAAATGAATCAAATAAAAAAATTTGAATTAACATTAAAACCTTATCTGATTTAAAACAAATTTTTTAAAGTCTTCATAAAATTTATGAATAATTTTATTATTTTTAATGGTTACGTTAATTTTATTGGAAAATACACTTTTGCAAAAAAATTGAAGCACCATGAAGGAAGTGGTTATTTTTAATGAAATTGAATTTGTGTATAGTTCATACACAGATAATAAAATGATAAAAATTCAGTGTCATAGTACCTATTCACGGCTAACCATCACCCATTGAGTGTTCAAAGTAGTAGCTAGTCAAACTGCCCCTAACTGCAATGTATGATTGAATTCATTGAGACAAAGAGTGGTAGAGGTTCCTAATGTCATTCTGCAACATATTCTGCCAGGCATTCATCAGTTGTTGCTTCAGATCTGCGATATTTTGTGGTGTTCAAATCTGTTGGCCTACCAAGTTCCAGAGATGCTCGATTGGTGAAAGATCTTGGGATCTTGCTACCCATGGAAGATTATCAACAGCACTGAGACAGTCCAGAAATATATGAACAGTATGTGGCCTGGCATTATCTTGTTAGAAACTGATTTCGGATGATGTGCCATGAAGGGTAATATGACCAGCTGTAGGATGGTATTAACACATCGTTAAACTGTTAAAAATGTATGGAGGATGACTAAAGATGACCTGCTGTCATAAGAAAGATTGCCCCACATCATCACATTAGGTGTTATGGCTGTATGCCTTTATAAGACCAAGTTTAAATGGGACCACTGGTCCCTTCCTTTTCAGACACAAACATGGTGCTCATCTCCTTATGAGTGAAGGGGGATTCATTGCTGAACACTTTACATTACTAGTCTAATGGCAGTCATTATCATGATTAGATATAGGTTGTGATACCGTTCCAGACGACTGCTGGTGTTGATAGTCGACAATGATACAGTAGGGATGGTTTGGGCTTGATGAACATTACCCTATCTTTCCTTATATTTGTGCTCCTTGTCCTGCCAGGGCCTTTATTTCATTGTCTGTTTCTTTGCAGCAACCATGCCTACCAACATGTTTGCACAATGGTGTCTATGCTGCAGGTGGTGGCTATTACTCCATATAACCCCCTAGCTTCACGTAACCCTACAATGTAACCATGTTTGAATGAGTTTAGTTGTTTGTAAGTTTTTCATTATTGTCATAATGATATCTGTAGATGTTTATTTATGAAATTATAACAGCAACAAAAAAAGATGAATTTTCTGACTCTGTTATTGATTTTATACTTTGTGAATTTCACAGTAGAAATGTACTCTATGATCGCAGTTTTCGTTCATTTGCCTTGAAACTTTAATGCTTTGCATGTTCAATCAACATGTTTTTGCATACCAAATTTCTTCATGATCGCGAAAGAGTATATTACTTTACTCTTCTTATTTTTATCTCTTTTTTAAATAGTTATTCAAATAAACAAACAAAAAAAGGGAAAATAAAAAATGTGTTTTCGTGCTTATTTTATTTACATGTGATATCTAATCAGGTTTGGATTTTTTGTAAGGCTATAAAGAGTCACAAGATTTCAATGAGATCATGCTTAGCCCTCTCAAGTTTTGTAAAATTCAAAATGATGTGAATTAGTTTAAAATCACAACATTATGCTATGCCATTAATATTTAACTTAGCACTCAAATTTTACTATTATATTTGTTGCACATCCCTAAGATAATCATAAATCAAGTCCATGAAACTATACATCCTGACAAAGTCCAAAACTAAAAGTGGGATGTCAGCAAGATTCTACCTGAAGAGGTCCTGACAAGTAAGAATGTGTTCAGGAGAAGCCTCCTCCATAAAATACTTGGTGCAATTTATAAATTGCTTAGATCCCCCAGAGAGCTTCATAGTTTTAAGGTGTCCACTGAGACAAGCAAGTGTGGCTTGATCGTGTCTACTGCATATAAAAGAGTTAGACAACCCCCTGGGCGACTGCTCATATACTAGTGATGAACTGGAGGGGAGAGCTACATGGACTATTATATTTCAACTGCATTATTATATTCATTAATTGATGCTTAATTTTCGTACTTCATTGCATAATGTTAGATTTATTGCCAATGTTTGTAGAGAAAAATTTAAGCACAATATTTTATTTGGTAGTTGAATAAATGGTTGAATGAAAAATATATTTGGCCTAGTGCAAATAATGTGATTTAGAAATACTTTTTTATATCTCTAATATATGACAAGTCATCTAAATTTTAAAAATTTTTTTTATTTGTTAATAAATTATTTCATATTTTGTCAATTTTTAATCTTGTATATCTTGCCCACTCACAATCATTAACTGCTTCTAAAAATTATTACAAAAACTAAAGTTATTGTAATAATTTTTCATATACCTTTAAGCCTTTTACATGTTTCAATTAAGTGTAACTTATTTCTAAAAGATAAATTTTTTATTGACTTTATTCAAAAATACAAATATTAATTCCTTAAGATAATGTTAATCTGATTTTTAATTTTAAAAATTTTCTTGTTTTCTTAACCCCTTTGCTCCGACTGTCACGTCTACGTGCCAGCAACAAACACACTCATTTCCCGGCCAACACGCAGGCGTGCCAGAGCATTTTCCCTTTCATCCCCGACTGTTACATATTTGTGCCATTGTCCTGGAACGTTTTAAAAACTATAATTTCTGCCACAAGATGGTACTGTATGTCCATATGGTTTCAGATACATGTGCATTAGACCTTCTACTCAAAATGAGAGAAGCATAACTCACATACAGTTGTTATTGATTATATAAACAAAAGGACAATAAATGTTTCCAAATGGCATGCTTTATAACGTCTCTTTTAATTCACCCGTGGTAGTTGTTTATTGTAAGTAGAGAAGTTTTATTTTCGCTAAAAGCGTTGGGTATTTCGGTTTGCAATTTTTAGAAAATAATTAGATCTTGTTTGATGTGAATTCTTTCTGTATTTACCGTTGGAATATCGAAGCGTCGAAAATGTTTAACAGTGCATGAAATAGCAGAAATGATGCAAAATGTTTCAGATATTGATTCCAAAAAAGATTCTGATAATAGAGATATTATGATATATTCTGATCATAAAGAATGTGGTGTTGATATTTCAGAAATTTCATAGATTTAGGCTTAAAAGCAAAAATGCCCCTGGCCCTGAGTAGACGCTTGCGTAAGACACTGCCGGCCTCCTCGATAAACGCGCATTTGTGCTACCCGGCATGAAGGGGTTAATGATTTATCTTGTTTTTATTAATAACATTTTTCTAAGTTCTTAAAAAAAAAAAATCCAATTTGAGTATTTCTAGTTACTTAATTTTTTCATTTATTCTCTTAAAAATTTCTAAAAGTAATTTAATTAACTTAAATTATTATTTAATTTTTATTTAATTACTCATACTATGTACATATATATACACTACATCTATGTACTTACATGTACACCTATGTATACATACACATTGACACTCATGCACAACATTTATATATTTATTGAGTATGTTTATTATAAAAATAATTATTGAAGTAATTTTAAGGCAAAATTGGTTTATGAATTATGAGAAGTTATTTATTGTTTAAAAGATTTCTAATAGTGAATTTGATTTGTAAAAATAACTATGCAAAGGGATTTGTGTTACATTAATTAAAGTTGCTTTAAGTTATACATAACACATATGATAACTCTGTCATTTATTATCTTTATTAGACTTATTAAATAATTGATTATGCTTTTTAAAGAATGTTGAAAGATTGCATTTTTGCTTTTTCAAAAAAATGTATGATTAAAATTTATTATGGTACTTTTAAAATTATATGTTAAATAAAATTTTGTAAACACTATATTATATATATATGCTGTAAATATTACTTATTATTTTTCTTTAAATATATATTAAATTGAAATGTTGTTGAATTTTTTGAAATAGTTGTTATAATAATATCTTAAATATAATTATTTTTTATCAATCTATGTTGAAGACTTTTTATATCAACAGAATTATAATGAATTATTTTAAAAATTATTATTCATGCATTTAACAAAAAATAATAAATTTTCTTTTCTCAGTGCAATCTTCTTACACTGAAGATGAGTATGGTTACGTTGATCCGAAAGGACCTAGGCCATCTCAAGCCTTAATAGCTGAGCTTCCTAGTAGACATCTGGGTAATTTTTTTTAAATATAAAGTTGTTGCATGAAAAATTTGCCATTCTTTGTATTAATTTTGCATAACTTAATCTTTAATATTGATGAATGCTTAAATATGATTAAGAAAGGACTATAAAACGCTCTTCCCATGTGTTAAATTCAACTTCTATTACTGCTGAATTGTTTCTTCTTGTAAATAATTTGGTTTTTGATGTCATTTTACACCCTGCTTTAAAGATTATTAATTAATAAAATCATGGAAGAATTTCTGTGACATTTGACTGCAATATGCTTTAACAGTTTAATGAAATCTTTATGGTTCTGAACAAGAGTGATTTCTTTTTTTTCTGGTGTATCTGCATATATGTTTGTTTAAAATATTTATTTGATTTATATAATATTTTGTTCCATTATGTTTATATAATGCTTGGATAAAGTTGTATGAATATTATATGTTGTGAAAATAAAAATTTAAGATTTGTTATTATCTATACATAATAGAAAATTATAGATTATGTAATGCTTAAAATTTTTTAATATAAATATTTTCTTTTAAAATATTTTTCATGAAAAATTTGTTAAAACATTATTTTTTATGCTAGTTATATATATATATATATATTTTTTTTTTATGAAAAAACAGATTTGAACTGTGATATAAATTTAATTTTTGATTCGTTGATGTTTATTGATGAACATTTTTAAAATTTGTTTCATATATCATCCGTCTAAAAAAAATTTAAAAAAACTCATGTCATCTGAAAAGAAATCAGTAACTCAAAACAAAAGTCAAAGGTATTATGTTAAAAAATATTTGGATGAGAGATTATGTTTTCAAATAAATTATTTTCATATATGTATAATTATTTCTAAAGTATATTTCTTCCAGAGTTTTATAAATTTTCATAAGATATTTCTAGATGTATTCAAATATTATCTTTTCCTTTGGCTATATTTTTTATTTATTCATTTTATGACTTAATTAAGAAAATTAGAAATTTTAATGTTAATAATTCTTAACTTTTTAAATCAAAAACATAAGTTTTAAGATTCTAATGTAGTTTTGGGATTTTCACAAAGAATTTTTCTTGGAGTAATTTTCTATAAAGCTTTTTTATAACTTCAAAACTGAATCATTTGATGGCATGAAATTAATATACTATTGATAAGATTCAATGTCACACTTACAAATACACTGAAGAAATTTTATATTTGCAATCCACAAGAAGAATTTGTAGTTTAAAATGGAATATTGTTTTTAAACCTCAAATTATGCATAGCAATTTTTCCTTAATTACTATAGTCTTCATTTTGGAATACCTAGTATTAAATAATTTGTGCTGTATTCTATTAAAGTGCTTTTTGGATATGTAACTTGAGTACATGATTACTATTTTAAATAATTACCGTATTTTCTTGTATATAATCCGTAGCGCCATGTTATCTGCACGGCCTTTTTTTCGAGTAAAAGAGGAAAAAAGTGTCACATAATCCGCAGCAATTTTTTTCCGGCGTATATTCTAAAATATGTACTGCTGATAATATGGGTATCACATAAAATAAAAAAATGCACTATGATTAAAAATTTAATAAATTTATACAGAAAAAAAGCATTTATTATGAAAAATATCAGTCTAGATCCACCTCTTCGGAAAGTGCGATAAACTTGAGATGAAAGCACGAGGTCGACCAAGAGCATTAACTTCAAGAAGATTCTTTCAACTTTTATTATATTAATATTCTTTCAACTTCTATTCTTGTAAAACTTATTGATATTTAGCTTTTAATAATTTTTAAATCATGTTAGACATATTTAAAAATTATTTATATTTGCTTCGTTAATATTTAAATAAAAAAAATCGGATTATTTACAAACTGCGTATTTTATACATTTTTCCTTTATACCATGGTGCTTTGATTTTCACTTCACATTAACACGTTTTTTGCAATTGTTTTATTTCCTTTTGCTTTTAAATTAAAATTTGTTGTGCTACTTTAAAGTTTTTGCTTCCATATGACGATATACGAATTTGAATATTTTTAAAACGTAACAGCTCACATCAAGTCCAATTGCAAGATGACGTTAGCAAATTCGATTATAGCTTAAATAACTCAAGTGTGTCTTGGTACTACCTGTTATTTATTTTATGAAACATAAACAAAATTTCTTTCAAAACTTTCTTGTAGGCTTTCCTGATAAAGAATTTTTTTATCAGATTATTTGCAGTGGCATATAATACGCACAATGAAATTTGGAACTTTTAAACACATAATTCACGGATTATGTACAGGAAAATACTGTAATTATAAATTATAAAATTCCTTCTCCTGAATTGTTCTCTAGAAATTATGGTTTGGTGTCTTGACAAGTTTTTGGAAAGGGATTTGAAAAATACATTTTTAAAATTTTCATTAACAAACATGTTTTTACTTTTAACTTTAAAAAGTTCTTGAGTTAATCATTTTTAGTTTTGTTACTCTTCATTTTAAATGACATTCATTTCTTGTTGAGTTTACCTTCACACACATAATATAGCCTACTTGTTTGAGCCATATTCTAAATCAAATGTTGTAAAAGTCTGCCACTAAGTTTTGAAAATTGTTTCATTCCAGTTGCACTGTTAAAAAGTTTAATGTTTTTTCACAGTGGAAGCATTTGAATATTGCTATATTTGTTATGCTTTTTAATATATCTTTTCTCTTCAATACTTGCAAACTGAGTGTTATTTTGATAGTTGAATATTTGCGAACAGTTAATGTGCTTTGAGAGTTAATGTGTTTTTATTCAATATAATTTACACATATTTACTATGAATTTATTTAGTGAAAAATAATTTCTTAATATTTTGTTGTTTTTGTGTAGTTTGTTTCATCTTTTAAATTTTTGAAACTTATAAATGATGTAAAATAGTTTCACATTTGAAAATTAATTTTTTTTGGAACAAAGATTATCATTAATTATAAGATATTATTTCTGATGATAATTTTTTTCCTTAGCATCTTTTTCATTAATTTTCTAGTAATTTTTGGAATCAAAGTAATTTTATTGAAATAAACACTTGGCTATAGCAACTCTATTGTGAATTATCTGAGGAATTTGCTTAAGACCATAAATGGATTAATTCTTAACAATTCCATTTTGCTTTAAATGCAGAGGTGGTACAGAAAATTATCAGATCTTATTTCCATGTGAGTTTTACTATACTAAAATATTTCATATTATTTTATGTTCATCAAGTTTTATTAGTATGTGTATAAAGTTTAAATATTTAAATTTATTTGAAAATCATGAAGTACCATTTTTTTTGAATTGATGAAGTCAGAAAGCCTTCTATCTACAATGGAATGAATCAGTAATAGTGATAAGAATCTTATGTTGTTATATTTATGTACCTATTGTAGAATTTATCATTAAAGTAATATCTTAAATTGAAATTTGTATCCATCTTGCCCAAATGTTTTTAAAAACCTTGTAAAATCAAACTAATTCTACTGGGAGAAATATTTTTATAAATAAAAAAAAATAAAAAAAAAAAATTACACTCATATTTAAATAAATAAAATTTTTTATAAATAATATAAAAATTTAAATTTATTTAAATATCAGTGTAATTTTCACTATTTTTAAAGGTAATTTCTTAATAACAATCACCTTTTTTCTTTCCTTTTAATTATTGTTAACAAAAACATTCATGCCATCAAATAAAATAACTATCTATGAATGACAACTGTATATGTATTGTCTTATTAATGGCTTATATTCAGAAGTTTATTGTGTTTTTTACTAATGAAATAACTAGTTTTCTCTGCATTATAATTTGTGTAAGTTGAATAATTGGAAATTTTTTCACAATTTTGAAACACTTACAAAAATGTAAGTGATGCATATAAAAGTAATATGTGCTAAATTATTTTATTGCTATAATATATTGTGTTTGATGGCTATTTCTTGAATTCTTGTAATAAATTACTTTTATGCTGTAAAGAGTTTTCCAAATTCCTCTGAAAATTGGTATTCTTTTGATGATAGATTGTTTTTTAGATATCTTCATTTTTCTTTGGGTAAAATTGCACATAGGAACAAGGATTGAAATTATGTTTTTTACTGTATTAATATTTATTTAAAATGAGTTTAAAAATTGTTCTTAATTAAATGCTAATAGTGTATTGCAGAATTTTAAATCAAACAGAATTAAAAGTTTATGTTTTCAATTGCCTAGCATATCATAAAAATATTCAATAATTATTTATATGAATTATCCAGATGGTTTGCTTATTGATGAAGAGGAAGAAAGCGATCAATCAAGAACTGCTCTTTTTAGGAAAGATTCCCATTATCGAACACTGCAGCTGAAAAATGCTACTCTTAATTCTCGTCATCAAGTTGTAAATGCAGAAAAGATTTATGAAGTAAACATTGCTTTGGTTTTTCATAAAACTGATTATTGTAATTGAATGGAATTTCATTTATTAAAGAAACTATATATTTTTATAAATATTATTATAAATAATTATAAATATTTAGCAGTTCCCATTATTGAACTGCTAAATATTTATAGTTAATTTCTTTTTGATAAATATCTATATTATTTATATTATATAATATCTATATTATATAAACTAGTCATAAATATTGCTAATAATAATTCAAATGTTTTTTTTTGTTTTGTACTTCTAATTAAGCTTCAAAATTAGATATAAATGGTAGTAAAATTTGAACTTATTACAAAAGTATTTTTAACATTTCCTTCAAAATTTATTTTTAGTTATAAAATTCTAAGTTAGTTATAATCTAAAACATTATATAAGAAGTTGAAATTGTAATAACTAACTTCAATTTTATAAACAATAGTATTAAGACTATTTTACAATTTTTTCCATAGAATTTTTGTCTTGTTATGTGTAACAATGCTATTTGCTTTGATGCAAGTCATCATTAATGTAATGAACTATTATTTAATTGAAATTTTCATTTTTGTTAAGGGATAATAATATTGTTCAAAAAAGCATTTATTTTTATATGTGAAACTAGTATAAAAAAATTATAAAGTATTTTTCTTTGTGTTTTGAATATTGTATGTTCCTTTCAGCATTTAATGTTTTCTGTTGTATTAAAAGTCTTCTTAAATCACTAAAATTATCTTTTTGTTATTTTTATATCTATCAATAAAATCATCTATTTTAAGTTAGTTAGCAAAGCTTAAATAGTATTGATATTTGTAAATTTGTAATTAGTTGCAATCTATACATTTTTAAGTATTCGAACTAGAATGATTAAATTTTCCTTTTGTATTTTGTTTTTCAACCTTTTTAATTTTAAGGACACTGATATTAAGTATCTATATATAGGGTGTAGTTAAAGGTTTAAAAGAGTAGGTATTTGGTAAAAAATGGCTTAAAAAAGTTTTAAGGTTTTAAACTTAGAAATTTATATTTTATGGTATATGTTAAAATAGATGAAAGTACATCTATAGTATATTTTTAGACATAAGAGAAATAAATACAAATATATGTTATAATTAAATTGGAAACAAAGTAATTTATTTTAATTAAAATACAATGTTAAAAAGTTATGTATTTACTGAATCTATATTTTGATATGAACTAGATGTAATTCATAATTTACAATTTAATGGATACAAAGAAATTTGCTATTATTACAATTATAAAAATAACTGTGCATAGTAAATTAAATTGTGCTTGTTATATTTTAGGATTCACAATTAAACTATGACTAATAAGATATATGTTAGTGTAATATAATCTGTAGCTATATTGTGTGATAAATTTAAAAAGTATCGGAATATATATTTTTAATAATAAAATTTGTGAATTAATTGAATTTATTAAACTTTTTATTATTTAGGAAATTTAAGTGACAAATAGAATTATAAAGCTCTTAAGGTACAAAACTGAATCAAAGGAAATCATACTAAATTGCAGTAAATATTGAACTAAAAAGTGTGCATGTGTAGAAATTAAAACTTTTTTTCCATATTTTCACAATGGAGAAGAAATCAAATAATGTTATATTACATACATATTCTAGTAATGGCGCGTTGAATTACCACAGTATGTATAATGTATTTAAAGTGTGCACTGCTACTACTCTGTAGACAATGCTCATTTCCCTTCATGCAGATTCTCTAACATATTCTAAAACAAAGACTGCTACAGACTTCTGCAAAAGAAAATTTTCTTGTATAATGCAGGCATAGTTCTTAGATCCTCAGTTGAATAAAATGCCTTGATCACTAAACCTCTGTAGCATTCTTGATTGTCAGTTAGAGTATTACATTTCATGTTCAATGAAGTAGAGGCCTAATAAATCATGTGATGAGATGCCACACAATATTGTTGCACATACACAATGTAGTGGTTTTTGGACAATAACATGGCCGCTCAAAACCAAAGAAGTGAACTTGGTGATTGATGTAGATATTCAACTGAATGTGACATTTGTTGGAGAACCATTCTATCAAAAACCTGAATAATCATATACCAGGGCTAAAAACTTTTCACATTACACCATGCCCCCCAAATCTGATGCAAGCTTTGTTCAATGTGTATCTTATAAGCAAACCCACTTTTGTTCTTATATAATTGGTGAATGGATGTACCATTGACATTCAGTTTCAAAACTGTTCATCATTGACATTGTTTAAGCAAATGCAACGCCTGCTTAAAAGCACATATGATTCTCATCTGTCAAACAGTTACTAGTTGACCAGACTTCTCCTTTCATTAACAGTACACTACTAGAATAATGAAATTTCATAGCAATGAATAACATAACTCTTATTTAGTACTGTTAATCGTCTTACTTGAAATCTTATTAAACTCTTCTCAGAATTGTTGTGCCACCTTTTTCTACCATAGTCCACCTTCATAATCGCTTCCATATAAGTGAAAATAATGCTCAACTATTAATATTTTTCCTTCCTTCAAGAACGCATATCCAATAACAATTGCACAATACAACTTCCTTCTAATACTACAAACACACGAAGGTGAGCTATGCTTTGTTTACAAATCAACCAGGTATTCAATATGCATGAGGTTCGGTACTCTATATTTTGGTATATACTGTGTATGTATATTATTATGTATAGTTAGGTTTAGTTTTTATTAAATTTTATAACTTGTTTAAAATTTACCATACTTGTTACCCACAAGAGCATTTGAAAATGAAAACTTTACTTACTAGCTATGTAAGGTCTTAATATTGATTGCCATAGAACAAATTTTGTTTTTGTAAATTGCTTTGATGCTTATATTTTTAGTATATATAAAAGGAGTTAGGAATAAATCTATCACATTAAACATGATAATTTATTTCTGAAAAATAGGCTCAGTAATTGAAATTAACATAATCTGGTTCGATTGTATATTCTGTCACATGACTGTGATTTATTCATTGATAAAACTTCTTCTTCTTCTTGGATAAATTTATTTCTTGGGAATATTCCTTCTTGGATAAAACTAAAAATAAATTTCTCAAATTCTTGTTCTGTGAATAAGAAAGAAATTTTAAAATAATGAAAATATAATACTTTGTTCATAGAAGAGTTTTACATAAATGTGAAAGATGTTTGAATATTATTTATTTATTTTTATTATATTAAATATTATATTTTTGTTTTCAAACTTTGAGCATAATAATGAGAATTTATTTATGGCTGAAAAAGTTTTCCATATTAGTGTTTAAATGAAAAGCTTAAAGGCCTAGAAATGCAGATAAAATTTTAGTATTTGACGGGAAACAGTATGTCAGCTTTGACTGTGGTTATTTCTGACAAGTAGTTCATACAGATGTGCCAAATTTAAAAGAAAAATAATTTCATGCAATTCATAGAACACTTTCATATAATTCATGGAATTCCACATAACTAATTTTACGTAATGTGATAGAAGTCATTAATGAATTTCTCTGCATTTTTTTGAAATTGTATTCTGAAATGATTTGCCCATAAGAAACTGGAAACTTTTTTAATTTTCGCAAAAATAGAAATTGCATAAATTTTTTTCAGTATGTTTTAAATCTAAGTTTTTTTATTATGTAACAGCTCTGAAAAGTACTAAATATATTACTTACTCTTAAAATTCGTTCTATAAATGGTTACATGTAAAGATATTTTTAATAATTTCTTAACTATTTAGATTTTAAGTTCTGATCCAAATTTAACTGAAGAAGAAAAAATTAAGACATTACGAGAAATACACCAAAGCTTGAGTATCAAGCGGCAAGTAAAGGAAAAACTTGATGCTGAACAAAAGAAAAAAATAGCCTCTCATGCTATTGGAAGTTGTTTTCGATTCAAATTAAGTTGTTGCATGGTAAGTAATAAAATAATATTTAATATTGTGCAATTTTAATTTAAAACAGGAAATTATTACTCTTTCAAAGGAATTTTAGTTTTTCAATTTTAATCTTAATGTAAAAAATTAAAAAAAATAGATTAGTTCCAGGAAAAATTTCCAATTTTCTACTTCACAAATTTTTTTTTTTCACTGCAAAAACAACTTTGAATAATATCTCTTAAGTAAATCAGTTAATCCTTGTGTTGAAATAGCATTGTTTAAAATAAAGTAAGCAACAAATCGTATCACCTTATTAAAATGTCAAAAACACTATTCATACGTAATTTAAATATAGACAATCATAGAATTTTCCATCTATGCTCGTCTTTTATGTGGAAATTGTGTAGTGGATGATAGTAGAAAAGAGTGAACTTTTAAAATTGTTATCAAATCATGTCAAATGGGCATGAAAATAATGCACAAAGATGAAAGATCTTAAACAATTAGCTAATTCCTTACTCTAAGAGAGAGAGAAAAAAAAACTATAAAAGGAAAAAAGAGAAAAAATTATTGCATATTATAAAATCATTTGATGATAAATAAAAAAGAAATTATAAATCTTTTAAATTACATTGTCAAGGTAAATAATATTTGCAAATGGCTTGAGAGTAATTGATGCATATTAAAGAAATATATCTAGAACTTGATAAAAATTGGCTTAAGAGAATATGAAATGAAAACTTGTACAGTAATTAAATTTTTGTTGTCTAAAATTGATAGTAAAATTTATTTTTTATTCACTTTCAATCCCAAAAATTAGTGATTACTGTATAGACATCTTTTATTTAAAATCAATTTTGCAAACACTGCAAAAAAAAAAAAAAAAAAAAAAAAAAAACTTTTTTTTTTAAAATGTACATCAAAAATAGTACATCTTTTATAGATAAGAATTTTAAATTATGGAGATGAAGTGAACTAGTTATGCTTTTGCAAAAGCTTAAATATAAAGTATGTAAAAGTATCCATTTTTTATTGAAATATTAACAATAGCTCTGCCAAATAAACAAATTATGATCAGACTTTCAATTTTTATTATGATTTTCAACACTAATTATAAAATATAATTTACATTAAACTGCTTATATATATATATATATATATATATATATATATATATATATATATTTCTGATATAATTAGTTTTTGTTTTATTTTAAAGTACTTTGTTTTTGAAAATCTTTGAAATGTTTTTTTTCATCTTGAAAAAAGAACACCCTGTTATAAGTTTTCATTGTGTAATTTATATTTTCTTTTATCATCCTTATATATTGTATTGTCTCAAATGTTTTGCTATATAAGTTATATAACAGGATATTACAACATTTTCTCATGTTGTAAAATATTTTTACATTCATTTGAAATTGTATTTTATTTTATATATGTCACACTACTTTTTCTGTTATTTTAATCATTTAAAAAAATTTATAACAGTCATTCATTTCAGTGTTGAATCTTGAGATTAAAAAATTGAACTGGAATTAATTACTTGAATATTCGTCTATCCTTTGTTACAATAATACAATACTTCTACTCTGCCTATTTTACTCATGGATAGACAAATAACTTTACCATCCATTTTATATATAAAAAATTTTTCTCCTAGAATTTTATACTGTTTGATGCTTGAGATTCTTTCGAGCATACTGAAAAGGGGAAATACAAGTGAATCCCAACTTGCTGTTAAATGGATGATAATGAGCAAGCTGACTTATTTACTAAAAAAGATCGATGGTTCAACAGATAATAAATGGAAAGATTTCTTTTCCTGTTGCAAATTTATTAAACATATCTTCAGATTTAAATACTAGCAGAGCATAGCTTTTCAACAATGAAATATTAGGTATAATCTTCAATGATGCATTGCAGCTTAAAGTAAATCTGAAACTGAGAAACTCATTTGCAAGAGACTGCATAAGGGTCATGAATTTTTTTTATTAACTAAATTTTTTTTTATTATTAAATTTAATGGGCTTGTATATTTTTATGTTTGTATGTTTACCCATAGAAAAAAAGTTAAGACAATGTAAAAAGTTATGATTTATTCAACACAACTTACCTCATGAGTTAAATTTTTCCACATAATTTTTTCTTTTGTTAGCCACCCCTCCCCCCCAAAAAAAGGTGTACAATCAAATTTAGTGAATTTAAATGTAATGCTTAATGCTTATTTTTATTGAAAAATCAGGTCTATCATAATTAATGGAATGCAATAAATTGAACATGTATTATAGAATATTTTAATATAACAAGTGATTAATAAGATGAAGAATCATCCATGAACAATTTGCTGGGTTTGTTTAAAAGTATATGGAAACAAAAGTATAGCTTTAACTTACACACAGTTTGATGGGTGTGATAACATTATTCTATGAATTATTAATATTTGTTATTCTTTGTTGAATTACTAAAAGTACTAATGTTATTTTTGGTTTAGATTTGATGATCTTGCTTGCGATGTTATTTGAATTTTCTATTTTATTGTAAAATAAAATTAATAAAGAAATATACAGAAAACGCTTGTTTCTATTAACTTATGGGAATCACAAAAAATTACTATGAATTTGATTGTTCATAAAAGTCTTGAAATAACCTGAGAAACGTTTCTAGTATAATATATTCAATGATTTTCTATCTATTTAATGAATTGTATAATACATAAGTTTTTTCTAACTATAAATCTATTAGAATATAAAAAAATTATAAATTTTGATTTCTTTTTTTAAATGTTATTTTACAAAATATGTTAAGCATTTCAATCTTCACTATAGAAAACATGCAAACAATTTTGAATATGAAATATATATAGGTATTGAAATTTCATCATTCATTTCTTAATAGAAAATATCATGTCAGTTCTTATTTATTAAGATATTAGTGTTTTCATCTAATATTTTCATAAATAAGAGTGCTTTATCATTGAATTTTAAAAAGCTCTAGTAAAAATATATATTTTTTTTTGTAGATTTGGTTTCATATGGTAAAATTTATGTTGATTTATACACTTGTCTAGATTATTCATTGTATTATGTATTTTGTTTGTCAGTATGATCAAATGTATTATGCACCTAATAAATAGACTTTTCTTTCTTTAGTTTATAAATGAAAATAAAAAATTATATTAAAATCTTTGGTTAACTGTTTAGGATCAAACAATATAAAATTGTTGATATTTGTAAATTACAAAAAACTGTAAAAATAAGTATAAATTGTGATAATGCTTAGACCATGTGTTAGCATTTAATATATTTATTTTGTCTCATTAAATTGCATTATATGTATTCAAATTCATTTCTATTATGCAAATGTTTTTCCTTGTTATATATAACTACTAATTTAGCACATGTTTATGCAAAATTATTTTTACACTTGAAAATTTTTTTTGTCATCCACGATTTTTTTTTTTTTTTTCTGTGGCCTGAGAGGAGAATCAAATATTATTTTACTGTTAAATAAAGTAAATAGATTTTATTTTAGATTCAAATTGCTGTTGCATTTAAATTTTTTTGTGAAGTTAAATCATTACTAAATACTATGATTTATTAGTGTAAAAATGATTGATTAATTGACTGCATTCATGATTAAATTTATTAATATAAATACTATTTGTATTTTAGATTCACATAATTAAATAAATTTATAAATTGGATAATGATCATATTATTTATGATTATTAATATTCCAATTTAGAGCAATTTTAATTTATTATTTTAATTATGATTATTTTAATTTCTTAAGCAAAAAATCATCAGTGATTTGTAAAACTGGAAGCCAAATGATCAGTTCCATGGCTTTCATTTCAAAAGTTCAGGTTTCAATTCTGACCTCTCAATATCAATATTTGAGATGATTGTATCTCAGACAATCATCTCAGATATTGATATTTATTTAGTTCAGAATTCATATTAAACTGTTGACCCTTATTGAATTAGGCCTTGTGAGCAAAAACTGATCTTGGAGTGATATATCAAATCAAACTAAGCAAAACCATTACTGCTCCCTTTATACAATTTTCTCATTAAGAATCTGCCATGAAAATGTGAAGGAAGCTATTAAAGTATGTGGATTCTTTTGAATTTCTTTTACTTAACATTAATTTTGGCAACAATATACATTGATTAAAATGTTTGTTTATGAAGGCTGGAATGCTCAATTTTTCTTAAATTAGATTTACAAGATTACTTACATATGTTTATAAAATGCTTTATTTTTAATTCACATGTAAATAACTTCGAAAATTAAGTTAATTATAAATAGTTTAATATCACAGTGAAATTTTTTTGTACTTTTTTAGACATTGCATAAACTTTGGTTTGAGATCAAAAATGTGTTCTACTATTTTGAACCTTGGCATTCTTCAATCAAAACTATCCAAGGAAGATTTGGCTCGTGTGTTGCCTCATATTTTATTTTTCTAAGATGGCTCCTTTATTTGAATGTGTGCAATTTTTTCTTCACATTCTGTTTTGTACTCATTCCTGAAATGATAAATACCAACAAATCTTCCTATTTGGGGAACAAATCAGAAACTTTTAGGTTTGAGCATCTTCTTACAGGATCAGTATGTTTCAGTTTACTTATTTTATATTTTGCATGCTCTATTATGTGCATATCTTTAATATTTTTATTTAATACTTATGATTCATATAAATATTTTTGATATAGTTAAAAATAATTAAGCATTTACATTCACTTTAAATTCATTCTAAAAACCTGAGTTAATTGTAATTTTATTGGAAAAGTTTAAAATCTGGATTCATTATACATTATGTAGAATTTAACTATAGTAATTTTACTGTTTGAAATACTCTGAGGAAATTATTTCTATTTATTTAAGCTTTGATTCTGACATTAATATTTCATATATTTTTAGCACAGAAAATTTAGGTACAGAATGTAAAAAAATATTAAATTAAAAAAATTTGTACATTTAAAAAATGCAAAATTTATACTTTAGTATTCTTAAATAAAAGTGTAGTTATTTATTGAAAATAAGTTGTAAAAAATTGTTCAAAGTATAAATTATATAAGTTTATAAAAAACTCTAATTCTGTATTATATTACAATTTTAAAACCTGTACATTCTCTTAAATACTAATTTATGTTTTTTATTAACATTGTTGTCATAAAATTTTCAAATGTTTGGTTAGTTTAAATATTTTATCTTTTTTTTAGTTTTGTTTTAAAAAATTAATACTGATTACTGATTAACTTCATGTTAAAATATCTTCATAATTTTTATGTTGCTCATTAATCACAGTAACTATATAATATTATTTACCATATAAATTATTTTGTTTCATCTTTATTATTTGAATTTAAGCATTTTCAATTAAAATATTATTATTTACTATGAAATAAAAAAAAATATTTTTACTTTTATTTTGTATGATTTTTCTAAAATATTTTGCAGTATTAAATAATATGGTTACCTTTAAATCATATACATTACAAAACATTTTAATGTAGCACACATTTAAGTAAGCATCTTTTTCGTTGAAAAATGAGAAACAGCAGTCAAAAAAGTAAAAAAAACTCAGAATATTTTATTATATACTTTCCTTTGCTTTGATTTTTAACTTTTTTCTAATTTTCAAAATTATAATTTGAATGATAGTTTCTTATGCTTGCTTTAAAAACTAAGCAAGAATTTAATAAATATCAAATGTGCACATATAATATCTCCAGAAAAATAATATTTTGGTTCAAAATTATGTTTAGATGTTAGGATACAATTTTTTGTTTACAATTTGAAAAAAATTAATATGTGAAATGGTAAGCTGAAGTTCTTACATTAAATAAAGAATTTATGATGAATAATGATTTAATTTTGTACTGAATATTTCTCATGGTGTATTTATACTTAACCAGTTTCAATTTAACCATACACATTCTATGCTGCAAGTTTATAATTATGTTTTATATTTTTTTTAACCTTTATGCCATTATAGTTCATCATACAAAGTATATAATTAAAAGAACAAAATTGTAAAAAGATAATAATTTAATATCTTTTTTCTTTAGAATATTTCATTGAATTTTTACTTATTTTATAAATCAAATATTTAAAAATTATTTTGTTATCCTTATTTTTTAGATTACATTCTCTCAAATTATTGAATAAAGTACTTCAAGTAACTGCATGTTTCATTTTTACATGCAAATAATCCTCTGAGGAGAAATTTAAAAATTATTAAAGCATTTTTATTTTCTTAAATTTTTTACTCTTGTATTTAGTTTCATTTAATAATGATTGACATTCAAGTTTGAAGTTAAATTTTTATGAATCTGTAGTTTATAGACTGAATGAAATCTATTTTTCTATTACAGTTTAATGTTTTGTTTAAATCTTACAATATTCGTTAAATCTAATGAAATAAAATACACAAATTAAAAAAATTTTATATCAAAGTATATTTTAACTTTGATATAAAATTAACTAAAAAATAACTTTAAATGTATATCAAGTATATTTTTAATACTTAATATTATTTAATTAATTATATAAATAGGAAAGCATTTAGTTTCAGTAAATAAATTCTCAGATATTAAATACAAAAGTTTTTAAAAATGTTAATATATAAGGAAAGAATGAAAAATCCTAAAATTTCCCATTTTAATATTAAAATATATTCCAACATATTGTGTATGTGTGTCAATAGGATTCCTGTTTTAGTTAATGTGATTCATTCTTTCATTCAGGGATGGCTCATGGATTCCCATTTATATTTTGGTGCATACTCAAGTGAAATAATTCAACCCATATCTGGACTGCCATATAATATCCCTTTGGCATATTTGTGTATTATAGGCGTTAATATTCTTATAAATTTAATAGCTGTTAGTATCAGGTAAGTGCAGATGTGATATTCTTTTACAAAATTCTAATGTTTACCATTCAATTGTATTATTCATTTCTGTATTTATAATTCAACTACTGTATTTTCCTGTGAATAATTTGTGGACTGTGTTAAAAATTTCGTTTGCATATTATACATGGCCTCAGATAATCTGATAAAAAATATTTTTTATCTGAAAAGTTTACAATAAAGCTTTGACAAAATGCCATTTATGTTTTAGAAAATAAAAGATGGTGCCATGACTCAGCTGACTTATTTTAGCCATTATAGTTTTGTCCATTACGTTCAGGAATGAATTTTACAAAAAGATAATACAATTGCTATTGGATATTGTCAGTTTGTATTTTATCTTGACTTGAAATGTTTTATTCTGAATATATTCAAGTTCATATATCCTCATGTGGAAGTGAAAGCATATCGGATACACAACAGATTTAAAACTAAAAAATATAGAATAGGTAAATAAAAAAGGTGTCAATGTAAGGTGTAAAACAAAACATGAGCTATGTAAAAGAAACAATGTATCTTATGAGCAGTCAGAAAATAATCCATTTCTTTAATTTAATAATTAACAAAATTTATTTTTGTATTAAAATATGTGTAATCTTGTTGTCAAAGTTATTATAAAATAAAAATCAAGAAGCTTTACTAGAATTGGAATTATTGCTTTTGATCGATCTGATGCTTTTATCTCAGTTTATCATTCTTTGCAATGATGTGGATTCAAATAGTAATCTAATCTGATGTTTTCCATATTTTTGTGTACAATTTATTAGATTTTTAACCACACTGTATATTTTTTATTTTATGACACCATATTATCAGCACTACATTGTTTTAATTATTTGAAAAAATTGCTGTGGAGAATTATACTTTTCTGTGGATTATGCAAAGTGGTTTTTCTTTCACTCGAGAAAGGTCTTGCAGATAAAATGCTGCTGTAGAATACATAAGGGAAAATGTATGTTTATTATTCATAATTACATTTAACATGCCAAAAGAAAGAGCAAAATTGTGAGAATGAAGAATATTTTATAAATTTTGAGTATAACTATAAATTATTTTATTTTTGTTACAGAAAATCTGTTTAAAATTATTTGTGTTTTGCATTTTCCTAAAAAACTTTTGTATCATTAACTAGTTAAAACTGTTTATTAATAATAGCGCAGTTTTTGCTTGTCATAACATTACACTCATCATAATTTTTTAATTGTCTGGGTGTTTGAATGCATCCCATAATAACTTATTCTGATTATTCAGGATAATAACCTCATTAAGTAAAATGAGATTTTTTAAACCTGTATACTTATTTTTTAGTATAACTTCATCTTATCAAAAGAACTATGTTGATACTGCTGGGGAAATCAAAAATGTATTTTGCAATAAGTTATTTTCGGCTTGGGATTATGCTATTGAAACAGAAAATGGTGCTCGTCTGCAGAAACATGCATTTTGCAATGATATGAAAGTATGTATTAAAATTGCTTGCAGTGAGTTTTTAAACTGATAAAGTGAATTTATATAATGTTTGAAAACTTTATATAACATTATTTAATGATTTTTCATTGAAATTTTGTATTCATTTAAGGATACAATAATGCAAACACAATTGTTAGTTTTTAATTTAAATATATGGGCTTCTTAATTTCCTTTGTGATTATATATTTTTAGTCAAATTTATATTTTGGCAATGTAAACAATATAGTTTGTCTGTAATCTATGTACAAACTTATAATTAAATGTTAAATTACCATAACTTTATCATTTAATTGTTTAAAAAAAACTTTAAAATAATGACATGGAATAAAATAATATTTGCTTTGAAGTTTTAAAATATCCAGATTGATAAATAAACATTTATATCTGGGTATTTTAAAATCTTCAAAGCAGATTTTAAAAAGTAATTTTGTCAACAAATCAATAATATCGATAAATATAGACTCTTAAAAATGCTTTTATCAATATTTTTTAATTTTAAATGATTTTAAAAGTCTTGGTAATTGAAGATTTTATTACATATTTTTAAAAGTTTATTTGTATTGATTTCATAGCATATTTTCATAATTGTTTTTTTGTATTAAAAAAAAAGCAATTTAAAAGTAAGATATAAAAATAGGCTATTGTAAATAAGTGTGTGAATTTTGTAGTGTGTGTCCATGATAAACTTCTCTGAATTATATATTTTAATAAAATAATATCTTTATCAACTATGATTTATTCAAATTATCTAACTTATGTGAAATATAAATCCATTAAAACTTGATTTGAAATTAGATATTTCATGAAACAGAAATTCTATTATTGAAACAATGGAAAACACAATTACTATAGATATTTTTCATCAAGAGAAAAGTATAAACTTAGTTGAATGTTTTCATAAAGTTGAAAGAAAAAACACTAAAAAAATTAGATTTGAGCTATAAGTGTAAATAAAATTTTTTAATCTTTTAGATATAGCAAACTTTACTACATCAAAAAACTTTTTTTTTTCACTTATATTGTACCAGTTTCTAACATTTTTAATTACCAATGATTATTTATAAATCTTGATAATAATTTTGAATTTTATGCATTAGAGAATTATATTTTTGTGAAACTTAAATGTTTCAGGAGCTTTTGTACACCAAACGACTTTCTGAGAGAACAATGACTTTATCTCAAAATATTCTGCAGAAACTGTCCCTTGCTTGTATAACAGTTTTTGCTCTAAGCGTGATTGGAGGTGTTGGGTACTTAACTTATTATTTGCTTAAAACTAAAGCTGTTCAGGTTTGTATTTAAAATATTTTCGTTTTCTATAAACTTTTATTCTTAAGGAAATATTTCCCCACTAAGAAATATTTTTAAATTAGTTATATTTGTAATATGTATAACGCAATGGTATTTGTATTTACTATAGTAAATTTTGAGGTGCCACTGTACACTTAAGAAAATTATATTAAAAATGAAATTTTTTTTCAAAATTTTATAAAAATCCTTTTTTAAAAATTAAAAATTTGTTCTTTTTATGATTATTTTTTAATATATCTCAATTTGTTTTTGATCAGTCTACTGTGTAATTCTATGTCTGAATTGGTATATCTACTGTTCCTGATAAACCTACATATGGAAAAATCATGTCAATGATTATTTTTCTAAAGCTTACAATTCTGTGAGAGTTAATGTATTCTGAAACAGTTTTTTGATTCAATAATAGTTCCACGTTTACACCACAACAGGTTCTATTGTAGTTGAACCTATAGTACTTCTATTATAATTGGGCTAACTCAGTACAGTGAGTATTTGAACTAGTCACAAACTCTTCATTACAAGAAGCATAAAATAGGAAATTGGAATATCAAAAATATTAATGCTGCCTTCCACCTCCATTACATGAAAACTATCAACTTTGTAATTGTTCTGATTTCTCCCTCAATAGCCATAAACAGATTTTCATTCTTGAATGAATTACAATAACGTATCTGAGAGGAAGTGAGACTGAGGAATGACCATAACATATAATAGAGGCCGTGTACCACTGCCACTTTCATAAGTGTCATTTCAAGGCAAGATAACTTAAGCAGAATAATGCACCAATTCTGTATTGAGAATGTAACCTTTTTGTCAAAGGGTTAACCGTTTATCATAGCCAAAACGATTATTTGATATTGTGAAACAAGTCTCACGGTCTCTGAATTATATTGGGAATCAGATATGCATTCATCTACAACCAGTTATGACATATAATTTTCACAACAAAGGTACAACAAATTAGTGATCCCATACTTCAAGTTGAAAGCAATTAATTGCTTTATTGCATACAAGAAGTGTATATTTACTAATCTACTAAACTTATTTAGTGTCATTTGAGATTTTTAATTCTAGCTATTCAAAATCATAGGTGTTATAATAAATAAAATTTAAAATTCAACACTGCCAATGATAGATGGAATATTTAACTATAACCATTATTTAAAATTTATCACAGAAAATTTACTGTTTTAAATTCATTTATCTACTTTATTCTTAATATTGCAATTTTATTTTTTATTGTAAAATATACAAATATTCATTTTATAACATGCAATTCATCACAATAACTAACAAATGAAAGTAATGAGAAGTCAAACTACCAATAAGTCAACTGATTAATTTTCATGTGTAGTCATCGAATAGTTTTCAGTTGTGTTCAAATGATAAAGTCAGTATCTAAATTGTAATTGAGCTCTCTGTAATTCATAATGATGTTGAAATATATTTATTGTATAGTTTCTCATTTTATTGAGCAACACTTTTTATAATAGAAATGATTGTTAAAAAGAATCACCATCAAATGTAACCCGTGATTGCAGTGGATTTTCTTTTTCCTTTAACAGTTACTTATTAAAAACATATGAACTTCTAAATGCATTAAAAATTTCTAAATATTTTATACATTTATATAAAGCTTTTTTTATTTAATAAGTAAATTATGAATAAAGCTAAAAATGTTTTATTATTTGTTTTTTTAAATATTTTTATTAAATGTTTGTATACAATAAATATCTGTATTAATTAACATTGAAAAAGTTAAAAAAAAAAATTAAAGTATGTCTCATTATCTGTCTTTAATATCTACGAATTTCAAATCCATAATTAGCATCTTTCAAATTAAAAATAAATGATGTCACATTTTAGAAAAAAACATACGAATATTGAATAGTTTCATAATTTGTCCATCAGGTTTTACACTGCATATCCTTGCTTTCATGTACTTAAATTTTGGTGTCAGTTAACATTTTCTTATTTTTTAAATTATAAATAAATTTCTCTTCGAATTTAGATTTAGTTGGTTAAAAAATAAGAGTTTTTTAAATTTATTGTAGGTTGACATCCCAATACTTCAACACATGACATTTGCACTTACCGTAACCCTGATTTCGAGTGTCTTTTTTTATTTATTGAAGTATGCCAATGCCTTTGAGGCGTACTTATCAAAAAAGATACGTTTGTACTTAACAATGGTAAGGTGAGTAATCTTTAGTATGCAATGGAAGAATTTCATCTTATTTTATCATATATTTAACTGGTGTGTAAACATACTTCATTCATAAATTGTTTTGAAAACTGGGATCGATCCAGTGAAAATATCTGAAAAAGATCATTGTGGTAAATGTGTAGACTGAATTAAATTTGTAAGATATTTTAAATTGGTATTTGAATTAGTATTTTGTATGTCAAAGCTCTTGAAATAAACCAAAATTTTTTACTTTGTATTCTTTTTTAGACCACAAACCTTATTCATCATCTGAAATAATATAATCATTAGTTTTATATGTCATATTAAACTTTCTAGTGTAAACTTATATCGGTCAACAAGCTTATAATTCTAATTTTATTTAAGGCAAATTAAACTCCTAATGTAGCTTTCTTATATTCAAATTTTTTATGTTGATTGTAAATATTTCTATCCTTAATTTCTCTATTTAATGCAATATAATAAATTGTTTTTTTTTAAACATTTTTTCAATTTATCTCATATTTTCAGTATAGATGATATTCAGTATATAAAATCTTTCATTTTTAGGATCTTTCATAATGAAACTTTTATGCTTTTGAACTACTTATAAGTGGTAGAATCAAACATATATTCAAAACAAGTTTTTTTTCCAAAACATTATTTTATTGACAAATTGTTGTTAAAATTGAAAAAAAAGTTTTATGAGCATTTATTAAAATTCAAACTGTTTTGACTTTTAACAATAATCAAAAATCAAAAGATGTAACTTTGTAATTAAAATCAGAATTTATATAATAAAGAGTTCAGTTTAAGGTATTTTTTATTTCAATGAAGGATGTACTTTAAATACTGGGACTTAATGATTAGGATTTAATTTCATTTTTTATGAAAATATTATTTTAAAAACTTTGGGACTCACTTTCTAGATTGTAAGATGAATCCTAGCAAAACTCTCTTAATATTGCACTTATATTTTTCATACTTAGGTGTAGTTTTCCTTGTGTGAAAATTCCTGGATACTCTAAGTTGCATTACAGCTCAAAAGCATATGTAGTGAAATCTGGAAGATTTTATCAAATGCAAAACTGTCTCTTTTTAAACCTTGCAAAAATTCATGTTGGGAGTAATTATTCTATTTTGTTTGGTTATGTTTATACAGTCTTTTTTCAGAATAAAAAAATATGAATATGAGCTCTAATTGATATTCTAAGTTCACTATACAACTGAAAATCATTAATTTTGTTAATTTAGTAAATATGAAACATAAATTATTATAATTTAACTATTTTGTTAGTAAATTTTTAAAGAAGGTAATCATTATTAAAATTAATAGTAATTTCTTGCACACCAATAATTTATATTTAGTGAGTAATTAATCAACAATTAGGGATATTTTATTCCCTAGTTTGTTTTTCTTGATGTGTGTTTGAAAAGTTATATCTCTAATAAATGACTAGATAGCTTATATTTTCTAGGGTTGTATTATTGCGATCTGTAATGTTGGGAATAGTTACCTATTTTTGGACTGTTGTTTACAAACCACCACGTGATCAAGAAGTTGTATGTATTAATTTGTCATTTATTTTAAAATTTCTAATTTTTAAATTATTGGAAAAAAATTATTCAGATAATATTAGTAATTCAGTACATTGAATTTTTTACTTCCACATTATATTATTTATAATTTTTTTTTCAGTGTTATGAAGCAGAACTTGGTAGCGAATTTTATCGCCTCATTTTGGTCAATTTTCTGGTGGCTCTTATAATTTTTACATTACTTACAGAATTTGTGCGTAAACTTTTGCATGTATGTGTGACTCCACGAATTAGTCTAAAAGAGTTTGATGTTGCTTATAATACTCTTGATCTCATATACTTTCAAACTCTTGCTTGGTAAGTTATTTAGAAAAATATATATTTGAATATTCTTATTGTAAAATAATGCTAAAATTAGTATGATCATTACAAAAACGTTGAAAGTAAAATATAATTTCGTAACCAAAATAGCACTTTATTGCACTTATTTTCTTTTTGTGAAAAGTGCTTTATTTATTTTTTTTCCAAGATTTGTATATCTGTGTTCTAGCTTTTGAAAAATTTATCATGTGATTTTTGTTATGGAACTTAATAAACGACTTCAAGTTTTTCTGAATTAATAGAATAAGGAATACTAGATTTATTATGTAAATACCTCATTCAAAGCTTTATGTGTAAGTTCGTTTGGTATTTATAAATTCTTCATTCAATCAATTGCTATTTTCGTTGCTATTGAATTTACTTCAGTATTTCCCTGCGTATAGTGTGTAGCAATTTTTTCGGCAAATAATTAAAAATATATAAACTAATGATATAGTGTCATATAAAATAAAAATACACAGTATGATTAAAAATATAATAAATTATACAGAAAATATCTTTATTTTGAAAATCATCTGATTGATCTGATCCCAAAGTGCGATAAATTGAAAGGAAAGCACCAGATTGATAATCATGAACAATAATTCCAAGAATACTCTAGTAAAACTTTTTGATTTTTAGTTTTTAATCATTTTTAAAGTGAAGTTAGATATATTTTAAAAATAATATACATTTATTTCATTAATAATTAAATGAAATAAATGGATTATTTTTTAACTATGCATTGATTACATTCGCTCTTTTGTACCGTGTATGCTTTGTTTTTCAACTTAATAATTAATAGATTTGTTGCAATTTTTTTTTAAATTCCCTTCTTTATAGCTTTTAGGTTAAAATCTGCTGTATAACTGTACAAATTTGAATATTTGCAGGACGATATAGCTAAGATCAAGGTAAAAGGTGAAATGACCATAGGCAATAGCGCTGAAATAATTTTTCAAATTCGTTCTTAAATGTAATTGGTCAAAACTGATTATAGTTGTAATAAGTCAGCTGAATTGTAGTGATGTGAAATTTTTGTATAAAATATAAATGACATTTCTTTCGAAACTGTTCTGATGAAGAATATTTTTATCAGATCATCCGCAATAACGTATAACATGCACACTAAAATTCGAAACTTCCTTAACACATAATCCGCAAATTATATAGAGAAACATTTGATAATTTAAATTAAAATGAGACAGGTTGATCTGGACACTGAATAATTAACCTCTGACATATGTTTCCATTGTTTATGTCTTTAATTCTCCTCTTTGGGACAAAATAAGCTTCTATTATAATGATTTGAAGTCTATTTTGTATGTAAGTTCTGGTTGAATCATCTTTTTGTCAGAAAAGACAATTAAGCTACAAACACATCTAAAATATTGAACTATTGAATTTGCTGATTCTTCTACTGTAACTTTCACATGATAGCATTTTAATTTGTTTTAATTAAATTATTGTCATCAAAGTTCATTAAAGTTAATAATCTAATATATCATTGTATTTACATTCCCAATACCCAATGAATTGAAAAATCACATTTATTCTTAATAACAACATAGTTTTTCTATTAGCAACAAGAGTTTTAAATTAGATCGATTTTAAAATTTACTTAGATACATTATTATGTACACAATTTTAAAATTTGAGCATTTTTGTCTAATTTTTTTATTGTAGGTATGTAAATGTAATGACATTTTGTAATAAAGTATAGCTGCAAGTTTATCATAGCATTTTTTAATATATTTTGGACTTTGAATAATTATAGATGTGTGACTTCATATTTTAAATACATGCTATTACCTGAATTAATTCCTTTAAAATAGGTTAATTTAAATGTCTTATCTTTTTATTTTCAATTTCTTGTAGATTACGTTATGCAGAAAAAAGTTTTTATCTATAACATTGACAATTAGGGGGAAGTTTTGCGAGGAATAATTTATTAAATATTACATGTAAAAACAGATATTTCATGAGCTTCATATTAATTTGCACTAAATTGTTTTATATTAGTGAAAAAATTAGCTAGTTAACATAGAGTAAATGAGTAAATTAGTAGTATTGCTTATATGTAAACAATAGATTTATAAAATTTTATTGATATGATTTTTATGGTGAATTTCACATACTCAAGAAATCAATCAAATTATTGAAAATGCACATACACATCAATGAAGTTGCTTATGAATTGGAGGTCAAAATGATTGAAAACTTTGATATGCAACATCTAGTTGAAATAAGATGTATATAAAAATATAGCAAAACAATGTTTGTTGTTCTAGTAAATAAAATAATTTAAAACAGCATGTATAAAATTTCATTATATTTTTTAAGTAGCATTTCTATGTACTGTAATATTTGTGAATGTATATTATATGTAAAAAATCAACAATTAAATACATTATATATGTGTATTTAGTAATACATAAAATTCTTTTATTTTTTTAGGTTGGCTATGTTTTGTGTTCCTTTAGCTTCTTTGATAATCATTATCATTCTAATACTTCTGTTTTACACCAAAATGGTTTCAATGACTTACAACTGCCATCCCCCAAAAAGGTCATGGTCAGTAAATGAAATGAAGACATTCTATCTCATATTAACTTTTCTTATGCTTGTTTTTGCTGCTATTGCTCTGGGATACACCATATTTACGTAAGTTTACTTATAGAGTTTGATGGCTATCTGTTTTATATAATTGATAATTTTTTATTTTATTACTGGGAACAAATACATCTATTGAAAAAAGAATTTTCATATGAACATCTAACTAGTAATTGGTTTGATACAGTTTATTTAAAAGTTATTGTTGACATTCTATTCAATATTTTATCATGTTATGTATGCCAAATTAAGTAAAATTATTGAATTCAACTAGACCGTGATAGATTCTAACAATATTTAAAATAAAAGTTTTTTCCCCCTCATTGGAAATGTATCTAAAGTTTAATATATCATCAATTAGATTTAAAGTTCAATTTCAATCAATTAGTAAAATTTTTTTGTAATGTTAAACTTTGCGATCATTTGACCCATTATTTAAAGAATTTAATAATATTTAAATAAAAGTTAAAAAATGACAACATGGTTCTGATGTAAACATTTGGTGATTCATTGAAAGTGAAGCAAAATAAGATTTTCAATGTTTTAAAGAATAAAAACCTTTTACTGAAAGTTGTGTTGTGATGATATTTTAAAAAAAATCTATACTTTTTTGACAATTTCAAATTAATTTAGGACAGTTGTTAATTATTATTTACAACTGTCCTAAATTAATAGTTTATTGGTTATTATTTATCTGAAAGAGATCAGTTAACAATGTTATCAACGTTTGTGTAAAAAATTAGGAAATAGAAGAATTTTTTTAAAAGGAATCTGATTTTAACAAAAGAAAGTGATATTCCATATTTGGCTTTTGATTATATCTGCTTTTTTTTTTTTAAATAAATTTAAATATTTCTTAATTTATTTTATTTCTGTTACTTTCATCATAAAATATAAAGGTTATAAACTGTTATTGAATAATAAAAGTAACAATCTGAATTAAGCAAATTATTATCTGTATATTTTTTTACTATTACAAAATTTAAGATAAAAGGCCTTTTTTGTATAGTATTTATATTAGTAATAATAGAATTTGCTAGGAAGTAGAAATTCAATGTGATTATTAAACCTTAACTTAAAAGGTTGTATAGCATTTATTAAATGTTTCGGAAGAGGTCTTTTAAAATGAATCAATTCAATTTTTACTAGTGGATTATTTAAAATATACATACAAATTTTTATTTGGGTTCGATTAAACTTGTTGCATTTATGCTAGCATATTTAAAGAATGACAAAATTTCTCTGTTTTTAATAGATATTATGTTATGTACTATAAACAATTTTATTAATGTTACTTTATTAGTATTCTAAATTGAATTTAATTAAACAAGTTATTGGGATTTCTATGTATTGTATTGTTTCATTTATACATAGTTAATATCTGGAATGTTTTTGAATATCTTCAATATTTTTGTAAGTACCGTATTTTCCCGTATATAATCTGCAGCGACGTATAATCCGCACGACCTTTTTTCGGATAAAAGGAAAAAAGCGTCGCATAATCCGCAGTGGCGTATAATCCGTGGCAATTTTTTTCGGCGAATAGTCTAAAAATGTACTGCTGATAATATGGGTGTCATATAAAATAAAAAATGCACAGTATAATTAAAAATATAATAAATTGTTCAGAAAAAAAACATTTATTATGAAAAAGGTCTGTCTGGATCCACCTCATCACAAAATATATGCTTGAGATGAAAATACGAGATTGATCAAGAGCGATAATTTCGAGAAGATTCTTGTTAAACTTATCGATATTTAATAACTTTTAAAACGATGTTAGATATATTTAAGAAAATATATATTTGCTTTGTTAATATTTAAATGAAAGAAATGGATTATTTACAAATTTCATATTTAATACATTTTTCTTTCATACTGCGCGTCTTTGTTTTTCACTTCACATTAACACGCTTTCCCTTACTTTTTTTATTTGCTTTTTTTATTTTAATTTAAAATCTGCTGTGTAACTTAAAAGTTTTCGCTTCCATATGACGATATACGAATTTTAATATTTTCAAAACAAAACAGCTCACGTCAAGACAAATTACGAAATGACGTTAGCGAAATGCAACTTTAATATCATTACAAAGAACCGTATTCGCTTTTGAATGCAATTGGATAAAGCTGATTATTGCTTAAATAACTCAGGTGTGTCTTGGTACCACCTGTTATTTATTTTATAAAACATAAACAGTATTTATTTCAAAACTTTCTTGTAAGCTTTTCTGATGAAGAATGTTTTTTATCAGATAATTCGCGGCGGCGTATAATACGCACTACGAAATTCGGAACTTTTTTAACACATAATCCGCGGATCATATGCAGGAAAATACGGTACTTAATCAGTGTAATTCTGGTTTCAATTAAAATAACAGTAGAATTTGATCTTCAAGAAATTTCTATAGCTATAGAAATTTTAAAATAAAATTATAAAATTTCTATAGCACATAAGTTATGTTTTAAATTAAGCCTAAAATGTCTTTGAAATAACTGTGGTTTTACATTTTTTGTTATTTTTAAGCATTTTTATGTTTTTCTAGTTTTGAATGTTTTTCATTGAAATTTGTTTTCGTTGAATTTTTTCAATGGGGTTTAAAGTGATTTGAATATTTATTGTCTGCAGCTCTCTCTGCCCTGTATTTAAGTGTAAAATTCATTATATATTTCTCTAATATTTAAATTTTCTGTATTATTTCTTCATTAAGATATTAAAATGCATTTCTAAAAATTACAATGAACATACTTTACAATGATTTTTTAAAGTGTGGCCCAGTGCTTGTATAGGACTTAATCTTTTATAATTAACAATTTTACTTTATCATGATATTTATGACTATGTTTGCTTATTTTGCTGAAATAGTATCTTGGTTATAGTTCTTAAAAATATAATAAGTATCTAAAATAATAAAAATATTACATTTGGAAAACATTTCTATTATATAGATCACCTTTAAATACGAAATAAATATAAAAAAATAACACAAAATGAAATTATGTTCGAAATTTTCAAAAATAGCAAGATTTTATTTAAAATATTTATGATTCAATACATTTATGAGACATTTAGATATTTATGACTATAAAAGTATGACAAGGAATATTGAAATAACTACTTAAAGAAAGGTGGTATTTTGCTAAGATAGAATGTTCTTTGTCTATATTATTGAAGTACAGAATTAATTTTAATTATTGTTTGTACGTATGATTAATGGTACATTAAATATTTCAGAAATTTCTTAGCTAGTAAACTAAGCATTTAATATTCACAAAACTATAATTAAAGTGTTAATAAGATATTTTTGTTATTTTTTATTAAGATATTTTTTTATTGTGTATAGAACTAATTATGTTTAAATTTTTACTTAGAAGTTATTGTTTAAATATATTTTTTCACAAAACATAGTTAGAAAAAAATTAAATTGCTTCATATTTGTATCTGTTTATATATATTAATCTTTTTTTATTTTATAAAATATTGTGCAGAAAATAATATTTTATTTATATTATAAAGCTTATTTCTAATTTCCAAATTATATCTTGTATAATTTGGAAATTTTATTTGCTACTGCAATTTTTCATTCTCTTTCCCTAAAAAATTTCTAAATTTTATACTTCTAGATCAGACTCATCTTATTGTGGTCCTTTTAAGAATTTTAAAAATGCTGGAGATGTTATTAAGTCTGTTTTCTTTCATGATGGCATGAGTCAAATCGCAAAAGATATTATTGTATACTTAACTTCACCTGGAGCTTTATTCACTATTTTTTGTGCATTATGGTAAGAGACTTTTTAGTTAAGACTGTTGACTGAACCTCTGCTGAGTTAAAATTGTTTAATTGAAACAAATAATTGTTTTTTTATATTGATATTTAAATTAGTTTCAATATTTCATTTCGAAAATATTACTTTAACTAGACAATCTATGTAAATAAGAGAAAATAGGAATTCTTGGAATAAAAAATATTGTGCAAAATGTCTAAATTCTTCTATTGAATTTATTATTACTACTAATGATTTTTAATAAAAAAATTACCTTTTTATTTAAGATAAATTTTCTATTACTTAAAGCAAAATTTTCCAATTATTTGTTTGAAAGATTAAGTGCTCTAATAAAAAGAAAAACAGACATCAAGAAGAAGTTGTCAAATTGTGAGGAAACCTTGTATTCAAAAACCTTTAGGTCAAATATACAACTGATTAAAATGTGGTATTTTATATACAAATAATAAGAGTTTCTGCGCATGAGAGCTGCACATTTAAAGATAAAAATTTCTCTTCGATTTTGAATTTAAACTTTTTTATTATAAACTATGTCATATGCTGGTACTCATTACTAGCATATGGCATAGTTTTGATAAGGAAGTTTGAAAGAAACGAGTTGAGCAGAACAATTCCATTTAGATTATAAGTTTTAGCAATGGAGTGATTAGACAGTTGACCTTTATTTACCAATACTGATGAAGGTGAGTCATTAATGTCAAGTGTTAGCTTTAGAATTGCATTCTTCAACTGAAAGTAATAAAATAAAAAAACAAAGGATTGTCTGAACAGCTATCCCAATCCCAGATTCATTATCGAACAACCTATGCATGCATTTGAGTTTAATGTGTTCCTTTGAGGATATTTGAGAGAATGGTATTCATGCTGATGTCAATTGTTGAGCACTTAATTATATGTCCATTTACAGAGATGCTGAATTCAATTGATTTTAAACTGAGAACTAATAAGCTTTAGTTGTAAGTCATGTTTCTTTTTTAACACAATATAATATAATCAATATTTTTTATTACATCACATATTAATCACCATAAAAGCATGTCTCATTGATACACATAATAGGAAGTTCTGTAGTTTCATTCACTATTATAATCTTAGTATACTAGGAAATATTGTATTTAATTAACAAACACTCGAACGTCAATACATAAACAACAACATGTAATTTATTGGATTATTTTCTTTTTATGAGCAATGCAGATGTAATATTTTGCAAGATAATTCTTGACTACACATGTTGCTTTGAATTATTATTAATATCTTGTTAAACATTTTCTTAGCTTGCTAAATTTTATTATCTTGATCCTATGATACATATTTGAAACATTATGAGAAGGTTTTTTTCAACCATCTTGGAGTATTCATGAATTAGTCCAAAATTTGTAAACGATACAGGAAAAATTCTTCTGGATACCATGGAACTTTATTTATAGCTCTACCTGGTGGCAGTTTACATCCATTATCTTTAAATAGATTTTCTTTTGTAACAGCCAAGATCTGAAATAAATAATTTTTTCCTGAAATGCAATTCATTTGCTTTTTCAACATGCTCGTCTCATTTAAAAGAGTTTGATTGCAATAAAGTTTTTCTTCTGTTTGTTATAAAGAATAATTAAAAATTTGAACATCTCAGAAAATGCAATTTATAACATAAGGCTTTACTTTTTATGTATATATAATCAATATGCTAATGTTGCATAAATTTTTTTCTCAGTGCTTGAATACTGCAACTAATGATTAAAAGTCTATTTCAATGTGTTTTCAACTGCAGTGAGAGTTAGAGTTGCAGCAATGAGAGTAAATTTAGAGTGAATTGTGCAGTGAATATTATACTTGATTGAAAAAATCAGATTTTATTAATTTCTGTGTTTTCTTGAAATAGTTTACTATATATTTAATTAAAAAATATATCTTACGTTTCTTATTAATCATAAGAATTTCAAAATTCTGCTGATGCTTTATTTAATAATAGCTTATTTA
>JAPDSC010126873.1:0-21413 GCA_026290005.1 Latrodectus geometricus
TTTTTTCATTTACTATTAAGATTCAAATTTCGGAATAAAGACATAACCTTCATCTTAATCCATTGTTGAATAGCGTTTAAATATTTAGTTAATGATAGATGCCTGTATGAACAATCTCTATTGTGAATCATATCCCATACATATTCATTATAATAGCTATAATTTCTCATTATTTGTAGTAAGTTATTCTGAAAGTTGACTTCGGATTAAGCAATTTAACGCAAAGCTTCGGGGAGTTTCTGAAGGATTATTTTACGTAATAACTAATTTTAAAATATAGCTAGTTCCGAAAGTCGACTTAACTTACCTAAAAGTGCGTATATTAAGTAATAGTTAATGGCTTGTCATCATCACTCTACATAAAACTGAATGACAAATAACATCTTGTAAGTTAATACAGTAGATAGCGCATTTTATGGGTGTTTGTTAAAATACGGCTTTTAGAAAAGTTATAAGGCGCGCACAATGCATTATATATAGAGTATATCATGAATTATCAATTATTATTATTAGTGAAAACGATTATACGTAACATTTTTTCCCTTTTCATAACTTTCTTTTGTGTATAATCCCACGAATTACTCTCTAATAAGGTAAATTGGATTGGTTTGTTTTTCTAGGGTCATTTTATCCACGAGAGGGTTACTTCATAGGCGAAGGGATTACTCGGTATATCGAAATATAACAAATATTTACAGCCATGGAGGGAATCCAACTTACGAACTTTTGAATCGAAGACCAAGATGTAAACTATTTAGCAGCAAGCTTAACACAATCATCAGTTGGAAAGTTAGGGTAAGAAAAATCAGTTTTGAACAATAATTGCATCACTGTAAATAGTTAAATACAAACGACTAACAAAATAATAATCTGGTTAAAAAAAATTACATTTTTATAATGCAATATAATTATAATAAGATGACATCACGTTGGAGTCCTTAAGAAAAAGGATAAATATTAATAAATTAATGATAAAGAGACACGTTCACATTACTGCGCAAGTCTTCTGTGAAATGATCAACCAACCCCGAATCAAATAATGAACATTCTTTCAGTACAGTAGTTTCCAAGTCTGAAAGTGGTCGAGAGTATGATACGTGAACAAATATCATGATCATGAACATACTAGAGATTCTCATTGGGATTAAGGTGACGGGAGTACAAAGGCCAGACTATACTCACCATCTTCACACTCAAGTAATCCTCCATGACAAATAGCTCTATGGTACATAAAACAAATCGCCAAATACATATAAAAAGTAGTTTGTAGAGGCTTGTATTTAATAAAGATGGGGATAAAATATCAAAAATAAAATTTTCGATATTAAAGATTTTTTTTTTTGTTTAAGAAATGATACTGACTTTTATTCGAAAATTGTGTCATCAAAAGAATCATTAAGTATCAAAATTCGGATAATACCAAACCGCTGAAAATCTAATCCAAAAATGAATGATCTGAAATTTTAACTCTGTTAAGTTGACCAATGGATTTCTATTCATTCGATCAGTGGTGATACGAGAAACAGCACACTAACCGCGATATCGATATTTTGAGGCGATTCTACGCAGGATATTTTCGCCAGTCAACTGCCAAGAACAAAAATGTCTAGTGAAAATGTTTCACCTGATTATTCTGGTCTTGCTTTCAGCTTTCATCCAGATGTTTACCATCAGGGAGAAAGAAAGAAAGGGGGGGAAGCAGAAACTGGTTTGTTTATTGCCTCACTCATAGCAGCATGCTCTGTGAAGTTAAGTTCGCATCACTTTTTCTCAGCGCCGGTTTGTTTCCATTGAACTAAAATACACCCAAACAAAATTATAAATAAGGTATAGTAGACTTCCTATTACATAACACTCGCATACGGGGGGGGGGGGAATCACAATGGTAGTTTCCAAAGGTGGAAATTCATGACTAAGATGTAAAGCCTTACTACATTTTGCCGCTCAAACAAGCCAAAACACGAGATTGGATGAATCGGATGGGGAAGCTTTCACTAAAAATTTTGAATTTCACCAAAATATCCACTATGTCTAATATTTCAGAATAACAAAATATATATAAAATGTAATAAAATAAGATTAAAAAAACCGGTAAAATACTCAATGCATTTAAAATTCCTTCCCAATGGTTTAATATTGTAAAAACTTCCATTGCATGCATTTACCTAGTTTGCTGCAAATGCCATACCTTTTTAAAATTAAAAGCCTTTCTATTCTTATAAATACAACAAATAATTAATAGAATATAACTTATACGTATTTTAAAACAATGTTCCTTTAAGTATGTTGAATTTTTCCTACTTGAAATTAAAAAAATGAAAATTATTTCATTATTAAAGTTTTCTCTAAATTTATTGTCACTCGCTTACTAAATTTGGATAACTTTTCTATGAGGCTACCAATATAAACTGATTGATTTTTCGCTTAATAATCATTTATGATAAATAGATTTATATATTAATTTTATAAAAAAAAATTATATTTTCATTACACAATAAGAAAAAAATTTTCTTTTCAACAATTTCTACAACTTTTATTTCAATTGGTATCTTAAAAATATATATATTTAGTTTCACAAAATTTTTTATTTTGTAGCTTAAGACCAACAATTCTAACTTTTCTTAAGAGTGAGTTCCCCCTTATAATCCTCTTCAATACCCTTAAATTAAATTAATTTCAATTCAGACAATTTGTTTACATGAATTTTTAACAAAACGTTTTGATGGAAATAATGAATGGTTAACAAATTTTCAACTAGTTCCATAAGTGGCAAAAAATCAAAGCCTTTGATAAAATTTGCATTAACTAACGTTATAAAAATATTTGCAATTATGATTTTAATTAAAACTATTTTATTTACATCGAATACAATTTTTACTCAGCACTACACTCTTTCTATCTAATCATAGAAAATTTTTTTCTAAAAATAGAAAAATAACAATCTGTATGTGTTTGCTACATACTATTCAAGTTCAATCACCTTAATTATGTTTTTTTTATTCTAATAAATCACATATAATTAATAATAAAACAGTGATAAGAAAATTTCGACAAAGTAACTAATTCTATTCATTTTGCTAAAAAATATTCATTTTTTTTTTATTCAAATCAATTCTAATTTCATTTTTTACATCATTTTGATATTCAAATTTTAATGCATTTTTTGTTTTTTGAAGCATTAATTTTAACTGCAATTTTTTCCCCTCAAATTCAACAAGTTTTACATATTCCATAGACAATTTAAAAGAATAATAAAGTACCAACCTTTCAAAGGACACTTTATTTGATTTTTTGAAAATATAAATAATTCTTATTCAGTTAATTTTTTTAAGCAATATGAAAAAATTATAATGTTGTAATTTAATAATTAAGCAAGTAAAATACATATCCTATTATGGGTAAACAACTTATTTTAGCTTCATTTTTAGTTGACACATATTATGACAATTTTTACTTACATATAAATTTAAAGTTTAAAATTTTTAATTAGATATTATATTATTATGTAAATATTTTAAAATTAGGTTTGCTAATATGAAGTAATTCCTAAAACTAAATTTTTAAGCATAAACACAAGTTACTTGTAGAATATTTTTGGACAACTATGCTTATTACTATTTTAGTTATTACCATACATATAAAATATAGAAGTAGTAATTTTAGAAAGTATTCATTCTTAACACTAGTAAATAAACATGGAATATAATTTTTTGCATCATTTATATTAGTTTTTAAGAAATATTTGTGTGAACTCAGTATCATATTAGTGGATTAAATGCCTTAATCAAATTCAAGAGGATAAGAATTATCCTGTACTGAGCTTGATTACAAACAGTACATAAAAACTAGCTGTAATTCCAAAATAACTTTGAAATACTTTTTTCGATTTTTGCATGCAATTACAATATACTATGATAGTTAATAAAATTTTTTAACAAGACATCTACATATTCAAAATCATCCTTCATTCAAAAGGTACGTACAAAGTAAAAAATGCAGTCTATAATAATTACACATAACACAGCCATAATAATTACCAATATACATGACTCACTTTTCTTAATTGTTAACTATTTTGCAAAAATTTAAATTATTAAAAATCATGTTTGGGTACTCATTTTAGATAAGTTTATAGATTCAGTGTTTAATTATAGCTCTACAGAAGCGATTGTAATGCCTTAAAAAAGAGAATAAAAAAAGAATTATAAAGGAAAATCTGGAATATATATATATATATATATATATATATATTTGAGAAATTAAAGGTTCAATTAAATGGAGAAAAGAAATATATATATTGTAATTGAATTATTGACAGTAAAGATATTATTCCTTTTAAAGATGTATGCAAAGTTAGTTTTAGTGTACAAATTAAGAAAAATAATTTGGTACAATGGAATTTTTCAAAGCAAAATTGATGAAAAGATATCAAGAGTGACTTAAATCAGTATTTTTTATTTTGTACCAAATATATATGTATATAATAATGTTCCCTTTATTATTTCATTATGTTACATTTAAGTTTCAAATGAATGTTGAGAATCAATACAAGAATTTTACATAAGCTTACCTTTATATTCATGTTAAATTTTAAAAAAAGTCACTATGAATCAACCAAGTTTTCATTTTCTATAAAATTTTTGAGATATTAATTTCAATTTCCTAAATTTTGTACAGTTACAATTTCAGATAAAGCCATACTCACAGCTGTTAAATATGATTGTTAATTCATGAACTGATCAAAAATTATATATATGACATTTATATTATTTCAACTGCAGAATTTTAACATAGCTAAAGATGCATTTAACACAATCAGAAAATACAGAAAAGAATGAAATTACAATGGACAACATTTCGAAACTTGTATATGATGGACTTTGCCCATCATATACAAGTATAATAGAGGAATTTAAAAAAACCTCTTAGGCATCCAACTTAACTGATTAGCATGCTTCTCCGGTTGTTTAAGTGGTTAAGAATCCTCACAAGTCCTGCCATAAAACCTCAGTCAATTTGAAATAATTTAAACATGTCCTATTCTTATATTTACAATGGAGCAAAAATTTAAAGAAAAAAAATTCAATTCTTGAATTTTGAAAGCTTAGAAATGTAGCTTATTTATAAAATAAAGTATTTCAATTGATAAGATTTTTAGCAATCAAAAGAACTTTAAAGTTTCACCATATTTTAAAAAGAAACTACAAGAATTCAAATTAAATTGATATGAAATAATGAATGATAAATTATTGAAATAAATATCAAAGAAATAAAAACTTTGATATTTAATTGCCCTCAATATTAAAAAGTTTTCTCTTGCTTTTAAGAAATGTGGACATGGAATGATATGTGTTTCAATTAATTATATTTCTATTTATGGATACATCATTAGATTTAAATGAATTGATCTACAGTGTATTTTTTATCTATAGAAGATAAAAAATTTAGGGAAGAATGTGGGTAAACTTAGATATCAGCCATGTTATTTCATTGTGGTTCAATAGTATATACTTATATATGTCAATTACATATTTCAACTTACATGCTTAAATAATCAATTGCTTGTACCTAAAGTTTGTTAATCTTAATGATAGTCATACTATTAATATGCATGTATGTAATCGAATATAATTTGTAGATGTAACAGGAATTTTTAAGATAAATAATATTGCTAAAAACAAACAGAAATGCAGTTCATCTACGGGTGTATTCACTACATTATTAAATGACCATAAATACTTAAAAGTTCAATATCTATTAAAATAATTCAATCGTAAAATAAGGAAATGTCAATGTTTCGTAGTCCTAAGATACCTCTGAGGGAAAATTTAAATTTTTTTAAAATATCAGTAAAAACAAAAGATTTTTCTATAAAATTAATTTAAAAATGAAGAACACTAAGAGGTTGAAGACAATTGAAATATTTATTTAATGTAATGATACTAGTAATTTTTATAAGACATGAAACATTTTATAGATTTTGGTATTTCTAAAAATAAATGATAAAAGATTGTTTGCTATACAAAATTTAAAAAATACTTAAATCTGTACACTTAAGCAAGTCTTAAGTCTAAATATTTTAAGACAAGTAATTAAATATTAAATGATTTTATAAATGAGCAATGAGTCAAGACAGGATCAAAGAAAGTCATCCAACTTAATTCTAAATTTGCCACTCCACGTGACACAAAACATATTTATGAAAAACAATTCTTTTTTAGTTTTCACTATATTACAATGCAGCTGTTATAATAAGAAACAAAATTTATAAAACTTGATTCAAATTAGTTTTCATTTTTATTGTTACTCATCGGAGCCAGCCTTTTATTCTAAACAATTGCAAAAACAATTTTAACTGCTCAATAAAAACAATAAAGTGGCACTTTCTAGTGTAACCATGTTTAATAAAATTTATAACGTTTCTAATAATTACTTTTTTATTGCAAATAACAATTTAAAAGAAAATTTAAAATCAAGCCAAAATATACTTTTTTTTTAATACATGATAAAGTTACTTGCTCAATGATGTAAACTATGCTGAAATACAGACTTGGATATTATTTTTAATTCTTAACTATCATTAAAGTAATAAAAAAATTCAATTTCCTGCCTTTGTTTTAAATTTGTATTGTATACATCCATTACTAATTAAAATACTTCCATTACAAATTTTCAAGAATGTGTGATCAAATTTCTACTATTAATATTTTATCATGGGAATTAATAATTCATCATCAAAACTTAAGATCAGCAATCTAATTAGTTGCCGAGCTTAAATTAAATAAATTAACAATCACATTTTCCCTTTCTACATTAATAAAATTATGATAGACTGCTAAATTATTTGTAACTAATATTTATTTGAGCTCTTTATTGGTTATGCTTAAACATCTAAAAAATTAAATGTTAGAATTCTATCATGTTATTAAAAAAAGTATAATTGTAATCAATATCCACAGTATACACCAGATCATGGCTTATTTGCCATCTAAAAGTCACAATTTGTCACATACTGAGAAGTCATTTTACTCCTTAACTGCAACCTAGATACTAAAATTAATTTGGAACCACTACAAACATTATGCTATAAGTGATAGTTGAATAATTGGACTATTCAGTAAGTCTGCTTAATCCAAAGATTCAAATCCCAATTAATTAGATTGAATAGAAAAATACTTATTGTATAATAAAAAAAAACTAATAAGTGCATCAAAATCTTTTTAAATTAGTTGGAACTTTTTCCAAATTTAACATGCTTCTTAAATATAATATTTAATTTTGTGAATTTATCCAAACAAATTTGAATATTGTAAAACAATATGAACCTTTGGTTTATAATAATTGAAATGCAATTATTCAAAAACATAGAAAAAAAAATTTAAAGTAAAATTTGTTAAGTGAATCATCTTAATTGCTCAATTAACTTTAAAATGATTAAATCAAAGTATTCAAGAAAAATGCAGCAAAAAACTTGAAAGTTAGATTATCATTTATATATATTTTAAATGCTTCATATTTAAAATATATATAAGTAAAATATTTATATTTTAAATATAATAATAATTAATATTTAAAATACTATATTTCAATAAAGTTATCTTTTAATGTCACAGAAAAACTATTCATTAAATTGACATAATTTATTAAATTAAAAAAATGGAAGAACACTTTTATTTCATATTAAATTCTTTTGATTACTATTACTTTAAAGTTTTTCATTCAAACAAATTTTAGTTTAATATGTTATCTTTTAGTAAAACAGAATGAATCATAATTCCAAAAATGATTATAATTTCTATTCAAAATTTTTAGCTACGCAAAGTCAAATTAAAAAAAAAAAACTATTACGTATTTTAATACATAAAAATTTATTTTCAATAAATCACTGAGCAGAATTATTTTTCACCAAACACATAAATAAACCAACAATGAAAGGCGTTTCCCGGGGTTTTTGCTCACGCTTATTTCTTTAAAGAAATAATTTAACAGACAAATACACTAGCCATTTGAAGCAACTTAAATGCTTAACTTCAATTGATGTCCTTTCTTAATGCCTTGATAAATTTTCTGAGAAGAAAATCAAGAATTTGACGAATGCAATGCGGCTCAATACATCTCCGAACTATAATAAACTTTCAATCTTCACTCGTAAAAATAAACACAAAATTTATATATATCAATGAATGAATTGGAAAGGAATTTTAACTTACCAAATTCCAAACGAGAGAGATACTAGTACAATAGAATGTTATATCAGATCCGTGTATGCACTTGTACCCTTAATATGAACTTAATAAAGTTTTTATCCGCATGATCACAACACTAAACAAGAGATGCGTACGATAGTAGGGTTGCCACTTTGAAACTAAAGTTTTCTAAAACAAACATTTCCATGTGTTATCGCCAAGTCTCTTGAAGAACAATTTTTTTGTGTGTTTAAATATGCTTTTAGTTTTCGGATTAATTGTTGGATTATAATCACAGTTAATTTACTGAGTTATTAATTTTAATATGTTTTTGAATCAGCATCTAAATTTCATAAATAAATCTTCCAAAATATTGTAAAACATAAAGGAAATTTATATTCCAATTTCTAAATTCTAATGTTTTCTACTTCAAAAATAGGCAATTAGATTTAAAATATTAGCATATTATGTACAGCATTATGAAAATGTTTCCAAACGTAGGAATATTCATTTATACATAAAAAAATTGATCTAGTAAAACATTTTTAATGCTTCTTCATTTCAGATATAATATTCCTATATTTATAACAATGATTTATTAATTTCTTTCTGACAATTTGTGTGATATGCATGAATATTAATTAAATAAAAAAGTATAAAATATTAAATGTAATAAAATAAACGGTTAAAATGAAACATCAATTTTTAATTTCAAATACAATGTATAAAAATTTTTAAAATGAAAATTAATTTTATAAAAAATTAAAAATATAAACACAGAATTTGAAAAATAATGTGTTACATATAATTTTTCTTAAGTTCAAATGATAAAAGAAAATTTATGATTCTAAAATGGATATTAAATTACTTTTCTTTTAGTAAATGTGCATCATTATATTTGCATGCATTTAGAAAAATAATAGCAGAAACTTTCATAAGAGCACGAGTTTAAATCGATCGCCAAATATAGTAACCCTCACATCAGATAAGTTTTTCGTCTGACGCCTCCGTAAGAGGGCAGCACTTGACAGAAATTATTTTCTTTTTTACAGTAACTAAAGGGGAAACCGCAGATGTCAGAGCAATTGAAGTTTAGCAGAAGCCTCCAGTAGTCTAATAAAACGTTCCAACTTTGTTTTTTTAAGTACAAATAATGTATGCGATTCGTAAGTTTATTCCTAGTGTAATTTAACATACATGCTTACACAAAGTACTTTTCCTTCTTATTATAATTCCTTTATCATTGCTATAAATTTTCATAAATTTACTAGTTATCAAAATGAATTTAAATTTCAAAAGATTATTTTGATACTAAATTCTTTTAAAACTAAGAAAATTTGTGGTATTTGTTTAATATTTAAATGAGAAATATTAATCACTCAGAAAACTCAATTACTAACACGATCCAATTAAATTTTATAAAAATGTCAAATCATTTGATTTCATTTATGCTTGAGTTTTTATTTATGAAAACTGTATTTTATTTCAAGAAATTTTTAAACCTCGATGCAAAATACGACAGTTTACAGAAGTATATTAGTATTATTCCTGCAATGCTAATAATGCTTGAAAAAATGCCAAACTTCTTTAAAAAATTTTAAATGCTTATCATTTCTCTAAATAAAAAATTCATTGAAATATACATAAAAATTTTAAAACTTAACATTCTACTCTTTTTTCTTTTAACGATACTTTTCTTTGTTCATGAAAGCAAACAAAAGTAAAGAACAAAAAAGCTTAAAAAGAAATTTTTAAAAAATTACTTTTTAGGCTTTATATATAACACTTTAATGACTTAAAATATAACAATAATATTCTAAAGTTTCAGAAATAATTTTTAGGGCCATTCAGCTCTCATTATAAATTAACTAAATGGCATACGAAAGTACAGCATTGGCTATTGGCATTTAAGAGTTGGTAAATTTTTGAGTGTTCGAGAATTAAGAAATAATTCTCATTCTGGATTATTTTTATTGTAAATGTGCGTGCATGAGAGCAAAAGATACAGAACTACAATGGAACTTTATACTTCAGTTATAAAAAAAATATATGAAAATAATGATTTTATTTTTTATAATTTAGTAAGCAAATAATTATTATAATTTAGTAATTTAATTATAGTCACAAGTGATTATTTTAAAAATATTTAAAGAATGAAAAAAAATACATTTATTTGTTCTTTTTTAACGTCATATGTTAAAAAAAAGAACAAATATATCTAATTTATATATTCGTTTCTGTACCTGCACAAACTATTTACGATCACTTTCTGCACATGAAACGGTATTCAATTGAGAATTGTAGTTAATAAAAGTGGTAATTCCGAACCGTTATAAATATCCATGAGATACAAAATCGTCGAAGTTATGAAATGAAGACTAAAACGCTAAACTTATTTACCTCTAGCAACTAATAATTATCTAAATAATTTGAAAATACACTTAAGATTGTGTTTCTAATTTTAAATTTTTATCTTTATATTAAATTTAGTTCAAGAATCTACATACTTATACGTTTTTACCTTTAATACTGTCATCATTTTTACTTCTAATGTCATTTTTTATTGTTTTCTCGTATTAAGAATTCGAATAATTCAAGAAATCGGCTATTGGTTTGTTTGTCGGTCAACTGTCTTTTTTTCCCCCTTTTTTTGCACACGAAGGCTAATTAGATAGGGATCTGCAGTTTAAGAAGATTCCGAGCTACTACAAACATCCAAACCCAACATGAGATTCGAACCCATGAACTATTGTACGGAAGGTAAGAGCGCTAACCATCCGTCTGCCAGCTAGGTTCTGCTTAGTCCCTGCTTCTAAATTACGAAGAATTAATATACATTATAATTTTTCGACTGATTGTGCCAATACGTGTAAAAAATTATCTTTTACACTTTCAGTGTGAATTATAAGCACTTAGCAAGCATAAATCTCTAAAATTGATTCCCTCTCCTGCCCGTAATATTTAAAAAAATTTTATAATTTTGGAAATGAACTCGTGCAAGCCTCCATTAAAAACTAAAAGCTATCATATTGAAGGAAACGAATATGATATTAAATTAAGAGATACTCAAACTGCGAGAATAACATTTTACAGTTGATAAAATCGTTTACACAAATTTCTTCTCAATAATCTAATACTTATCTCACCCTTTGGTAAAGATAAGGGAACAAAACAGACAGAAATCTACATTTTATGCAAGTGACGTTAGGTGAATTAAACATGAACTCTGATCTTTCCCGAAACTCTGATTATAAGTCATTGTTTACTATCAAATAAAAACTTTCATTTATAAAACAACTAACTGCAACCGAACTGAGACGTTAATCTCACTGATAACACTGTGCATAGACGCGCGTAAAATAAACAAAGCATTTAAGCTGTCTCGACTCTTTTTTTTCAGCTATTCACTGTTTTTTCCATGTTAATTAATGACACAAAAGTCTCATTTAGAAGGTGGAAAATTTTCAGGTGTTCCTGGTGACCTTTACAGATGACAGCAGATAAAAATGCCACCGCGATTCAATGGCGGCCGCTGTTTCATGCTGCTTGGTCTTCCATTCATCAACACTTGTGTCGTTTCTTTGCTTTAATTCATGTTATCCCAATTTTCACATGAGTCGAGAGATAATTAAAAGTACTTACAATAAACTCTAACTGAGAATAAATACTAGTAATATCAATATTTAGAATGGAATTTTTCGAATTGCTAAAAATGAACTCTCTTTCTAAAATCTACAAATTATATAGTTAGTTGTGTACGAAATTAGGTAATTAATTTACTAGTTTTTTTAAGTATTTGAATTAAAAAAAATTATTAAACACAAATGACCCATGGATGAAGCGCATATTGAGCACTATCTTATAAATTTATTGTGCTGAAGTGTTAGGAAGTAGGATCAATGCTTAGTGGCCAAATGTCAGACGCTTGTAAAAATCAATAAATACAAAAACGTGCTATTATAAAATCAAAAAGAATATTTTAATTACCAATATTTTGCATTAATCCTCAAGAGTTTAGTAAGTCACAATTTATTTAATTTTCCTGGATTATTTCCTATTATATATATATATATATATATATATATATATATTAGTTTAAAAGGTGGATTTAATCAATGAAATAAGATTACAAACTAAATTATCAGGGATAGAGCAGCAAATAAGAAAAATTTCATAGCTTTTATTCTTCGCTCATATTTTCTTTGCATTAATTTAGGCAAATTACTGACGTGAAAAACATTAAAGAAATCATGAGCAAGCTTTATTAATCTAGGATATAAGTTTGATCATATAATTCTTGCTTAAGGGAATTAGCATATTTCTTATGCAAATTCAAAATAAAAAAGGAATTATGCCAATACATCACAATAATAAGTGATTTGCAACTCATACTTACAATTGAGAAGATGACTCTCCCGTTAGAATAAGGGACTCTGTAGAACCTCATAATTCGGATAAATAAGGGATTCAGGTGGTTCGAATTAATGAAAGTACGGATTAAACAAAATAACCTATAAATTTAGCCACGGAACATAAACTATACGCAGTACAAATTACATTTTGAATTCAAAATGAAATATAAAATTGCACACAAGGGAAAATTAAATATATAATAGTATGTCTATACATTATTAGATACTATACTAAAAATGTAACTTTTATCTGATGTTGCAGTAAATATCAGATGAAAAATTACTTAGAACGTGATATTTAGCATCATCTTCACTAACCACACATGCAAGCTCACTGATGGGAAGAAACTACTGATCTTTAGTCTTACTTTAATGTTTATAAACAATTAATTGACGGCAATGTCCCAAATGCATGGCTTAACTCATCCAAGTTCAACAATACTCCAGCTTCAACATAAATACATTAGTGCACTAACTCGCTTTTATTTATACGGTATGTATATAAGTACATCTAAATGATCATATAAAGCGAAGTCCGATTTAATAGGGCAGACCCGTTCTCACTTACTCCGCGGAAACTTGGGCAATGAAAGAAAAAGTTAAAGATACCTTATCTTTTTTTGAAAGAAAAATCTTGAGAAGCATTTTTGGTGGTATAAAATGTAACGACATCTGGAGTACTAACTCTGAACTTTACAAGTTGTTTGGAGAACCAGATATAGTCAACTACATAACGATTCAGAGAATAAAATGAAAGAAATATTTTTATTTCCCAATATTCGAAAGATTAGGTTAGAAAGTTGTTAAGAATTTTATTTTGGAAATTTTTTTATGCACAAATACATTTTTATGAGATTCCCGTGCAAAATGATAATGCTATAGTGTCTCCATGGAACAATGCATTTCAAAATGAGAAAATAAATTATTAATTTGCAGTGAAATCATACCACTTTTGTAAAATATTTTAAAATATACTTTTAAGTAAATATGGTCTTTTACAGAAAGATGTGTTCTTATCATTTTAAATTAAAATTATAAAACAATTTTCTTTTAATTTAGATTAGTCCTTCAACTATAACTTTGTACACATTAGAGTCAGGATCTTTACATATAAGAGTTCATTCAAACCAGGACTTTTAAGGCAGATTTTGAACCATTACAAACATTCAAATCCGAAATTGATCTTTCATTAAGAATTAAAATTAGAAAAAATGCATTAAGATTCAAGGTTTGTAAATGATTCACTGTATTCAAGAAGTCGAGTGTCTCAAATCCAGTATTAATATATCAATAAAAAGCGGAAGAGAATATCGGTTCTTTTTAAAATGATTATACAGAAAGAGATCGATAGTCTGACATCAGCTGGCAAATATTAAATTCAGATCTTTTTTTAAATATAAAAAAATTCTTAATTTAGAATGTACCAGAATTTGGAAACCTATCAAGATAGTAGAAACCTACGTCGGTACTTCAGAAATACAAACTTTCCCAAAAAATAGCACTTACCTCGAATAAATTACCTATTAAAGACAACAAAATATCTGTATAACCATTGCATATCAGGAAAGCGTTATAAAATCCTAGACATAGACGACAAACCAATATTCATCTGCATGCCAACTATCATAAAAATTCTACAATTCATAATGCAAGTTAAAGCTTATAATATTTTTTTTAATAAATTTAAAACTTAGACGTGGTTTCTTTAACTACCTAAAAAATTTTATTTTATTTCGTACATAAGATAAAAAAAATAAAATAAAAACATTTGATTTTATGAAATAAAAAGTAAACTAAATAAAAACACAATCACATTCTCGGCACGAGTTCAACAAAAGCAGTTTGTAAATTCTAAAAGGATCTCAACATTTGATTTATGAAAATGCATTTTTTTTTTTTAAATCGAAATCTGCTTCCTTAAACAAAGCACATGCAATGTACATATGCACATGTTACGATTCAGATGCTACGAAAGACATCGTACGTTGTTAATATTCATCTTATAATAAAAGAAAGAGAACTGCAAATATGCCATTGCTTACTTAAGGCGAGCTATTTGAACAACGGTTATCACAGAATAATAAACGATGCTGCTGCAACAAACGCCATGCGGAAGATTTCCACCAGTTTAAGATAACAGACTGCATTGGTATTCGTAATGCATCATCTATACGTTTTTCAAGAAAAATCCAACAAAAAGACATGTAAGACCAAAATTTTGAGAAAATATTTGATAACTGAATATTTTAAATGCTAAAAAATTATTCATCCGTAACTAAATATATATATTTTAAAGAAAATTCCTGGAAAACCAAAATTGTGCAAATCATGTAGTAGTATAGCTGCAACCTATCTAATGGATGAGATTGATATTGAGAATTTCATTTTGAGTTTGTAATTTTCAAGTACTTTGTCCGAAAGAGAGAATTTAAGGGATATCTTACATAAGTTTTAAATTTAAATTTACTGGCAGAAAAACGAGAAAAATATTAGTTTGGGGAAAAAGTTATCCATTATTTTTTCGGTAGACGTCTGTAGTGATCGCTATCTCGTGAGGTATCTATCAAACAATTTCAGATTTATGTTCGTTGGAAAGGTGACATTTGACAGTAAGATATCCTCTTGCGGTTTTTTGTTTGATTAATTTAGTTACGAATACAAGGTTTCAAAAATGGAAGACAACAAACAGAAAATTCGATACATTTTCGTTTTTCTCTTGTAACGGCGAAAAAGATAGCCGGGTGGCTAAAATTGTGAAAGGTGTTTATCGTCCTATATAAGACTGTAACAACCAGTTACGAACAATTTTTGTTTCGTCGATTCCGTTTGGGTATTTGGATGCTAAAGATGCACCTCGCATGGATACGACATCGTCGAGAATGTCTATAAAATATCAAAAATTATCAAACTTGACAGCATGTCAGCAGTCCCTTCGCACAAGACCTAAAAATCTACATGAAAATTGTTTTAAACCTTTTTACAAAGCGAATCTGAAAGAAGTTACAAAAAGTTCACGTAAAAATAATGGATTTCTTTTTTCCCAACCTAATATATTATAACAGTATGAAAGTATTCCTTACAGTACCAATTAGTTAACAATTGAAATTTTAATAAAAAAATGTTTCATAAATTTTAACTATATTTAAATAAAGAGGTCGAGGTTGGTATTGTTATCCATTTTTCGAAACTGTCAGAGAAATATGTATCATTAGTCCTCCCAGAAATGATAATCTTTTATAAAGTCAAGAAAGATCATACTTAATTCGTTGATTGTTCAAGTTTTTGCAATCCCACACACACACACACACACACAAACTACATGCAATAAAGTGTTAGAATCTAAATGGTTAATGCTTGTAGATAGTACTTGTGGATCACTACCCCAAGTTTTATCAGTGCTTAGAATAGCAAAAATATTTGTTAAATCACTATGGTCACTTTTTGCACACGAAGAATAATTCGACCTGGACATATAATTTAAAGTGGATTCCAAACCAGAAAATGTAAGGTATAAGTCAAACATTCGACATAAAGGCTGCGATGGTATGGCTTGGTAAGGCAGTCATGTTTATAAAAGGCAGCTGGGGCACGCTAAATAGGCCTGGTCGCAATGTCCTCCAAATGAAATGATACCTCTGGGTGTGGCAAATCAAGTACTAGGGAGATTTCTGCTTGGTTCCTGCTTCAAAATAATGAAGACTCCAAATCAGTTGCTTGAACCTAATTAGTAGAGCCCGATTCTGATCTAAATAAAGTGAAATATGCCTGTGCAACAACACTCGATTTGTTGAATTAACGATTAGAGTCTAACTATATTCATCTGCCAGCAAGTCAATAAATATTAAGTGTATAATTGAAGTTTTGCTTCAATTCGAATCAAAATTACGAAATATTAGGTTGGGGAAAAAGAAATCCATTATTTTTACGTGAACTTTATGTAACTTCTTTTGGATTCACTTTGTAAAAAGGTTTAAAACAGCTTTCATGTAGATTTTTAGGACTTGCGCGTTACGACTGCTGACATGCGGTCAACTTCGATCAATTTTGATATTTTATAGACATTTTCAACGATGCTGTATCCACATGCGAGGTGCATCTCTAACATCAAAAATACCCGAACGGAATCGACGAAACAAAAATTGTACGTAACTGGTTGTTACAGTCTTATATAGGACGATAAACACCTTTCACAATTTTAGCCACCCGGCTATCTTTTTCGCCGTTACAAGAGAAAAACGAAAATGTATCGAATTTTCTGTTTGTTGTCTTCCATTTTTAAAACCTTGTACTCGTAACTGTATTAATCAAACAAAAAACCGCAAGAGGATATTTTAGTGTCAAATGTCACCTTTCCAACGAGCATAAATCTGAAATTGTTTGATAGATACCTCACGAGATATCGATCACTACAGACGTCTAACGAAAAAATAATGGATTACTTTTTCCCCAACCTAATATAACACAGTTAAATAGTTAAAGAATGACATAGAGAAAGAATACGGTGAAACAAGAAAAGTATAATTTTAAAAGGTATATACACTATAAAAAACTAACAAATCAATCCGTAATATACCATTGTCTACAATTCCATAATTGCAATAATTAATATATATCACCAAATTACAATTAGTTTAACCAGCTACTTTTTCTTCATTTAAGTATAACCGAGCAACACTCTCAACAATAAAAATAAAACTTGTAAACTCCTTCATTAAATAAGACAAAGCAATTAAAAAGAGGAAAATTATTAATAGCGATACTCTTAATAAATATATGGTAAGTTACTTGAAATGTGTGCAACGAATCAATAAAATTCTGGTAACATATACATGAGGTATTTGAAAAGTTTTGTGTACAATCGGTCATCCCTCCCGCTAGCTGACCGTTCGGATAACAGGCGGAGAATAAAGAAAGGCGTACGTGAAAACCCAAACAAAACAAAAATAACAAACATAAATATGAAAACAGTAGCGTTTGATTGGAATGGTTCGTTCTAGGTCAATTCACATGGCTTTTTTCCTGCCATCATTTTTTTTTTATCTGCCACGAACGGTCAATAAGAATTAATTGTCGCTATTCTTCGGAAATTTCCAAGAACTCTTATTTGAAAATGTATTGAAAAAAGATTGTATCGCAAATATATTTACAGGTAAAATGAATGAAGAAATACATGTACTTATAACTTTCAATAAAATACAATATGCAAATTTATATTGACAGTAGGGTCGGTCAACGATGTCTCAAGAAACGTGACAAAACCGAAAAGAAATATAAGCCCTCGAAAGAATTAAAATTTGCAATGTTATTAAATATAATGCAATCTCTTATGCATATAAAATTACCTTTATTCCAATTTAAATATCCACATAATTTCTTTTAACGGAAATTTTGTTTTTATCTTCAATTAAATAATGCGCTATAATATAAAATGGAAAGCAATTTAATATATATATGATGACAAAAGATACGAATATTGAAAAATTACTAACAGTTTTCATAAAGTATTATATATATATATATATATATATATATATATATATATATATTGTTATAGCTATAAATTCTGATGATGTACTAAGTTACAAGTAAGTGAACAAATCAACGTCAAGCAAAAGAAATGGGTACATTTCTTTCTCCATACAAGACAAAGACTCGAGACAAAAAGAATTTAAAAATGTATTGCATACGATAAAGATATCGCAAATATGTGTAATTATTGGGACTCTTAGTGGCCTAGTGATAAGACAGCGGTCTTCAAACCACACGTTCCGGGTTCGATCCCAGACACTACTGAACATAGGGAGATGGATACCACGCTACTGTTTTCTGCACGTACATCTGTAAGGTGGGTGTATAAGAGTTTTTTTGGGTTTCCTCTCTTGGGAAAAGTTAATATAGCCCAAAACCAATAAGAAGACCTCCCAATAGTACATTACTCCATGGAAGATAAAATACCTTATAACTGCCTCATGCCGTTACGCTATCAACCTTACAAATCAATGTATAAGCTTAACGTGGCCCACAGATAGACGGTCCTTTTCGGAATGGAAAATCCTGTGTTTCATCTCAGACACAGTTTAACTATAAAAGTTGGATATTGGACACCGAGTAAAAGACAGCCTCAGGCTGCTGTACAGTATTTTTATAACCATCACGTAAATTGCTTTCAGGAAGAATTTTTATAGAAAATGAGAAGTATTCAAGAATCGCAAAGGAGAAAACCACAAAACAACCAAGCACCACCCTGATAGATATTAAATGCAAAAGGTAAAATCATTGTTCAACAGTGGTTGGGATCAAATCCTGGACTTCTCACTTTTAAGAGCGCTGTCTTACTACTAAGCCATGATATTTGTTTTCAAGACATTTTAGTTTTCTGCATGCATGCGTATCGGAATAAATGCTGGGGATTTTTTTTTTCCCTTTATTGTGACTTGTTGATGCACTAGCATGCTTTCCTTCCTGTATGTGATATGAGTTGGGCTCGACCAATTAAGATAGAAGTTGCTGGGTGGGAGTCTTCGTAATTTAGAAGCAGGCACTAAGAAGAAGATTCCCCAATATTTGGCCTGCCATCTCCAGAGGGATCATTTCACATGGAGGACATTTCAACCACGACATATTTAACGTGCCCTAGCTGATATTAGCGAACACGAAGAATCTTAATTTGGATCGGAATTTGAACTCATGACCTTCTGATAATGATAACAAACGCCCTAGCCAACCAGGACATCACAGCCCTAAACTGTGACTTGTGAAAACAAATCAATATTCATAAGAACTCCTTCCCTAAGAAAGACAAAAAAAAAAATGTTGCTCAGAAATTTTCAAATTAAAGACTTGTAACAGCTTTCCAAAACTAGGCTATCCCTTACCAGTGTCAAAAAACACTAAGTACATGTAATGCCAAAAGAAAATAATTATATATTAAGTTGGGGAAAAAGTTATGCATTATTTTTTCGGTACGTCTGTAGTGATCGCTATCTCGTGAGGTATCTATCAAACAATTTCAAATTTATGCTCATTGGAAAGGTGACATTTGACAATAAAATATTCTCTTGCGGTTTTTTGTTTGATTAACTCAGTTATGAGTACAAGGTTTTAAAAATAGAAGACAACAAACAGAAAATTCGATACATTTTCGTTTTTCTCTTGTAACAGCGAAAAAGATAGCCTGGTGGCTAAAATTGTAAAAGGTGTTTATCGTCCTATATATGACTGTAACAACCAGTTACGTACAATTTTTGTTTCGTCGATTCCGTTTGGGTATTTGGATGCTAAAGATGCATCTCGCATGGATACAACATCGTCGAGAATGTCTATAAAATAGCAAAAATTATCAAACTTGACAGCATGTCGGCAATCGTAACTTCGCACAAGACCTAAAAATCTACATGAAAACTGTTTTAAACCTTTTTACAAAGCGAATCTGAAAGAAGTTACTAAAAGTTCACGTAAAAATAATGGATTTCTTTTTCCCCAGCCTAATATATTATTAACTATCAAGAGTAGTATTTTTATAATGAAATTTAATGTTATTTTTAAAAAAAAATTAGATACGTTTAGAGTCAAAAATTATTTTAAAAACTATTTACTTTTAAAAAAAATCTAGTGTTCAAATTATATAAGTTTCAAAACCAGATATTTTTATAGTCACACTAAAAGTTCTAGTTGAAAATACGAATAGAATTAACATATATCTTCAACATTCGGATCTAAGAGATAATGTAATTAGCACATTCAATAACCTTAAAAAAGACGTACTCATAAAAAATACGAAGAAAAAAAGAAAACATAACTTATGAAAGAACCAAATAGAGAACAACTTCAGAAGAAACTTGGCAGGAACTCGGGAGAGAGTTTCTGGTAGTTCTCAGATTTCGAGTCAGTACGTCACTCGTTAAAACCAATCACATAAATCAATTAGCGCCACTCAAGAAGATAAGAGGAGCTTTATCGCTGTGCAGCATCTTAAATGTCCTCATAATTCTTTGGAAACACGGGCACACTGACTTGGAGAAGTGCTGACTGGTTGCACAATACTCACATTATTCACACCTTAAAATGGAAGTATCAATGATTCCAGCTATTCTTGAAATTCTAAGACTCCAGACGCTGATATCAAGAATTAATTTGCAAAATATATTGGCTCTTCTGTCATCGGAGGAAATATCAAAGTAATAAATTTGGTGATGGAGTGAGTATCTTAGAAAAATTTGAGAAGCGAAACAAATTTACAAACGTGATAAATAAATAATGTAACTGAAATACTTAAATAATAAATTGTATTTTGTAAAAACTAATTTCTGATCTGGTTGTTTTGTAAAAATTATTTTCTGTTCAAGAAGATTTTCACAAATTATTAACATAAAGTAGTAAAACACTTGTCTGAGGTAATAGATTACAATAGAAATTAATCATCTTTTATAATTGCTTAATTATGAAATAAATAATTTACTAAGTATGATTGATACATAATTCCAGAGGGAAATTATAAATATATATATAGTAAGATGTTATTAGATCAAGATAAATCACAGAAGAAACTATACAATTTAATACCAATAACACAGAATCAAGTAGATATTTTTTCTTGAATTTGTCTTCTTTTGTCTTATTCATATTAAATTGTTTAGTTTCTTCTGCGATTCATCTTGATCTTCTAATTACATCTTACTTTATTTATATCGGCATTTCTCTCAATAGCTGCTTTTGCGCTGGTTTGATTGCCAATAATGTTTTTCTATACTTCGTACTTACTGCATTATTATATATATATATATATATATATATATATATATATATATATATATAT
>JAPDSC010126873.1:26828-45120 GCA_026290005.1 Latrodectus geometricus
ATATATTATCAATTAATGCTTAACTGTCTATATAAAATATATTTTTAAACCAATTAGAAATACAGAAATAGACATTTGATAAAAAAATCGATTCAAAAACAATTAAATCTCATTAAAGGAACATATTAGATTTATTCTTTATGTCAGTTGGTTTAGAAATCCTTAATACTTCAATTGTGTATGACAAAATTTAATAAACTAATGTTATTTCGACGATATATATATATATATATATATATATATATATAGTACACTCCAGAATGCTCCAATAAAAAATCGCTTAGGAAAGGTAAATCGAGATATTAAAAGTGCAAGGGCACACTCAAGTCCAAAAGCTTTCCTCTTTTTCGAAAATACCTAAATATCGCATGATGCAAAATATTTCCAAGTGTCTACCGTTATAAAAAAAATATTTTCAATAATGATTTTTTTTGTTTCATAAAGATAAACTAAAAAGTATTCAAAATAATAATATTGCATTAGAAAATATGGTAATATCGAGTATTTGTTTCAATTACTTTAATTTTAATTCTATTTTTATTAATTTTAAGGCTAAATAATTCCCATTTTAAACATAAATAATTTAGAATAGTTTTCATAATTATAGACACATAATGTACGTAATTTGATTGCAATCAAGGAAGTTTAATATGCATTCGTTTTATTTACTTTTGTTAGGAAACTTTGCTTGGAAAACAGTTAAGCCAATTAAAGTTTATTTTTACTAATGCGACAACTTTCCGTATAGCACTTTCGCAATAACTAAAATGTATATTGCCTGATAAATGTGTACAGTATCAGGCAGAGTTCAATTATTTATTGGTCAACTGACTTTCTTAGACAACTTTTCTACTTCTTACTCAATCAACTTAAAACATACTGAAATTAAAATCCAGTTTTGCTTTTAAAAGAGGAAGCGACAACTGCTTCTTTTAAATAAAATCACTAATAACTTGAGTGAGAAATCCTTAAATTTTAATGAAAAAAGTTTTTATTAAAAATAACTGCTAATTCATTAAATACATATGAAAAGTAACAGTATTAACCAGCGTCATAATAACATAAAAAAAGTAGTTTTTAATCAAAAAATATCTGTTGACGAGATTATAAATAATATACAAATTTCAATATCATTTAAATTTTCTACAATTTATTTGTTGATCTATAAATATATTATTTACTTATATTTTTAACGTATTAACATACAATTAAAGTAGCAAACATGTATGTTTTAGTATTGCAAATTGAATACAATACAATGAGACACTTTTAAAAAATGCTCAAAATCCCACTTTCGTGTTTTTCAGCTTTATACGTGATACATAAAAGGAAAATCTACCGCCACAGTTAAATAAAATACTTTTTGTGTAATATAAATAAATTACTCATTAAAAAAACATTTTTACTGACATAAAAGGTATTAATCTTTCGACTTATTCACAATGAAAAATGACGGAATATTAATTTAATGTAATCTCATACCATTTTGTAGTAAAACAGAATTACATTCTACCATATTCGCATAAAAATCTAGCTACATTTATTAGAAGTCGATATCTACTACTTCTGAAAAACTTTCGAAACCTAGTTTAAAATTATCCAAAACGCGCGTTCTGTATATAAATAAATAAACAAAAGATACAATTAAAACGAAATTTCAATATCTTTGGCATAATTTTTGTCAATAAAATATTTATTCGAACAACTTATAACAATATTTACATTCAATTTTAAGTCTTTTTTATTTATTTACTTATTTTTTTTTTTAATAAATAAATGCAGACATAATTTTTAAAAAATAGATTTTTATATGTTTCATTGAACAGATTTGAGCGAAAAGTACTCCAACAATATTTTTCGTAAAACAGTGAATTTTATCATTATAAGTGCCAGCTTAAGAGTATTACCTTCCTAGCTAAAAGCTGTTTAAAGTGTATTATGTGCATCTATCACATAATGTGTTAAACCTTTCGGTTTGAATTTATATTACTCGCTTAACTTTACATTTTTTTTTTTTTTTTTTTTTTTTTTGTTTAATGGATTTTTTTTATTCTTATCACCATTACCGGTTGTTATATTATTGTCAGTCAATTGTATATAATATGCGGTTTTGCTCGTAGCATTTTTTAATATTTTCATGAATGTAAAAATGGCGCTTCCGAAAAACTAGTCAGTCGAATAGTTTTGTGGATTCTCGAATTTGTTACGAAAAAATTGCATCGGTTTGCAAATGTTTATGAAATAAGAATTAACTTTCTAAACATTTTCTCGTTTATATTTAAAATCTCCCATTGTTTTTATTACTAAATAATCGAAATGAACAAACAACCATAACTAAATTAATCCCCTATAACTCATGGTACAAAATGCAACAATGCAGAGGTGCCACATATCTGACAAGTTCAAGAAGGCGAAGAAGAAAAAGAACTCCCTATAACGGTCATTAAAACTTAATACAACTCAATATGGATGTTCATAGAAATAAATGGTTGACGAACTTCTGTAATAGATTCTTTTTAAGCGAGTTCACGCTAAGTACAATGGCAATCTTAAAATCACTTAATCAAAATCCTGATGATCATACTATATTAATGCGTGTACGCAATAATAATACTTTTCACATAAATATAACATACTGAGTATGTTTTAAAATAACAAATTCTAAAAGTATTTGGGGAGAAAGACTAGCACTTTAGGTTGCAGGATTCGATGAAGCGTTGCAGACGCGTCTAAAATATAATGGCGCGGTCCCAGTGGTGAAGGGAAAAAGGTTGAAAAGCAGCAAACAATGCCGATATTGTTAGCGCCACCGAGAAAATAATGTTGAAGAGCACGTGTGGCCATGACCTTTCCGGCTTGAAGACTTCCGGATGAGGGCGATCACGTATTGTCTAATGTCAACGGGCTAAGTAATTAAATGGGCTCCGGTGGGCGTGGCTCGTAACCATCGTCTCACTCCCGAGATTATCACCGATTAGTGCCGAGGGAATTAACCAATGAGGGTTTAGTATCCAAAAAAGAATAGAATTGGCTCACCTTGGCGCTTTTCTAAAACATTTCGAATTAAAAAGTCATAGAGAACATGTGGAAAAATAAATTAAGAAGTGAGATAATAAAGTTAGATGCTTGTCCGAGCACGATTTGTCATCAGCGTTTGTGAAGAAAGTAAAATTAAAAATCTACAAAACTAAAAATTAGTACTGAGAAAGAAATATTGTACGTATATAATTCATCAACAACTCTTGAGCAGATAATTCTTATCGCCTTCTCCCATGAATGTACATGTATAATTGTAAATTTAATTAAAGTTCATTTTTATTTTAGTGGGATCACTTAAAAAATTTTCAGAAATGTTCATATAAAAAAACATACTTTTATAACAAAATTCATTTACTTATAATATTCAAAAATTAGTTCATTTAATATTTAAACAAATAAAAAATAGTATTCTAAGCAATAAATTCTATTTCAATGTTTAAAACGTAAGTTTCATTTTTTTATATTTTTTCCATGTGTATTTAATCATATTTATGAACATAAAATTGGTTAAATGATCACATTTTGCACTTGAAGATTAATTCCACCGAAACCTAAAGACTATAGTACATTCTGAATCATTGTAAACATTTAGATTCGAGTTGATCGCAAGAGCCTGTTAAAAGGAAGGCCTGGGCGCTAACCATTCAAATCCCAACTTAGCTACATATCAAGACAAAAAATGAATTTCCAAATTAAAAAGAATAAAAAATGCGGGAAGAACACTTTCATGATATTTGGATACAAAATTCTTAAATAGACTTTAGATATAGCACAGCGTAATCATCAGCTGAAAGCTGTTGTAGGGATTTTTAGATTCCGTGTAGTAGTTTTCAGCTGATATTTACAATATATATTTTGGATTACAAAAGAAAATTTTAGAGATAATTCATATTTACTCTTGTTGCAAATGATAAAATAGGGGAAACTCCCAAATACAATACTGACAGGCACGAATGCAGAAACCCAAAACATTTTTGTTTCTGTTTTAAATAGATAGCTTCATACCTGGAATCTACCAATACCACAGTCGAATGCAGGTATATATATATATATATATATATATATATATATATATATATATAAGAAAAACGTAAATTCAAGCTATTCACCATATACATATTCATCATATTTCTTTGATATCACAAATATCAATGGCATCGTATACCATGAAAAAAATGAATATTTGCAAATAAATGAAATATTTAACTATTATAAAAGAATAAATGACATAAAATATAAACAAAGAGAAAAATATCTTAGTTCCTGAGCAATTCTAGGCTATACAAGAATAAAAATATAAATTTATTTAAATTTAACAAAAAATACAAAACTTAACAAAACTCTCGCCTTCAACAACTAAAATAAACGATATCTTAGAGCGAAGCTTGATTTCCAAGAGTTAGTGACAAAAAGCGTCATCCACCTGTACCAATGACCGCGATGAGAAAATTGCAAATTGTCTTCAAGGCACGCGCCGCATTACGTCACGTCCAATGACAGATAAGAATGTCACAGAATAGAATACTAAGTCAAAATTGTTTTCTAAAATGCGTAATGCCCGAGGGAGAAAAAAAATATGGCTTTCCACTCCTTTAGAAAAACATGTTCCGGATAACTTATAGTTAAGCTGTCTGAAAATTTATAATTCTCTTTTTATCACAGAAAGTTTAATATTCATGCGGCAAAGGAAATGGTGCACTTCCTGATCTCGGTTATAACAATGTTTCCCAATCTTTCTCGTTCTGCTATCTAAAGATATATCATAAAATCAAATTTTATGTATATTTATAAATGGATTCCCACGTGGAATTTCCTTAAATCTTTATACATGTTACATTAAATTTCGTCAAAATGTATAAATTAATGTATTTGTTTAAATGTTCCATTCCATTAACAGATTTATAAACAGCGTATTGGAATTAAATGTTTATAAAATTATTAAAAAAAATTCAAATTTTTTTATGAGTCAAACTATTTTAAATTTTCTCTCATATCCGTTTTTAAAATTAAATAAAGTCTAAAATAGAAAACAAAGTGTGGACTTTAAGCCAGTGTAAAGGAAATATCTTTTGCAGAACTCAAAAAATCTTTTTCACTATAATACTTTTATTGTTGTGAAAGGGAATTGACTGCTTAATATAACTCAGAACCTTTTATTTATCTTCAAAAAATTTGATACGCTTTTGCTTAAAAAATTATCTGTTTATCTGATTAAGCGATTAAATATTAAACAATAATATTATCGTTTAATATTTAGCGATTAAATATTAAACGATAATATTCGTACTTCCTTTATTAACTTTTAAAGTAAACATTTGATCTATTTAATTTTAGATATTTAACATTGGGTCTAAAGAACTGCAATACTTTTATAACTTGTTTGTCGGAATTACAGCTGGGTTAAATACAGACGGCATTCAAAAGTCATTATCAAATTTAATAGCATACATAATACAAATATAATAAAAATAAATTAAAATAACAATACAATTAAACTCAAAAATTCAATTATAATATAAATTTTATTACTTGAATTAGCTAAATTTATAATGAACTTTTCTCCCAGAATTTAAACCAATTATTTAAGCTTCTTTAAAAATAAGAATTAATGAGAAAACATAATTCGCTTGAAAACTTTTTTAATTTTTTTTTAAATATAAACATTTTTTTAAAAATTCACACAATGAAATACATGGTTATAACCTACGTTGTTATGAAAAAGCATAAGTAAATTAAACTCTTGAAAGATTGAAAATATTTTCCATTGAATATATACAATTATTTTAAATATATACTCAACAAAATAAAATTAATTTTATGTAAATGATTCTTAATTGTGTTTTCTATATAAAAATATTATTCCTAATTCCTTAATAAGAAGAACATTCATCTTAAATTAAACAAAAAAAATGTGATCCTCAATTCTAGAAATTCTAAAATTTTAATTTTTAAAAAATAAAAATTTTAATATTTAAGAGTTTTTAAATTTGAATATAACATTTTTTTTAATATTTTCATAACTAAATAAATTTTATCTTTTATTTTAAATATTTGAATATGAATTTTAACTGAAAATTTTAATACTTATTTTATAATATATATATATTGTAACAGGAATTGAGAAATATAATGTCAATTTCGCTTAAGAAACTAATATAGCAAAATAAGCAGACAAATATTCCGAACTTATAAAACTCTACAAGAAATTTAATTGTGCACTTGCTTTTGCATAAAAATTTTTAAATAATCAATTCTCAAATTGTTTAAATTATTCTGAAATCAGTGAATTAGAGAGAATAACTTACAAAAGAAATATATATATATATATATATATATATATATATATATATATATATATATATATATATATATATATATATATAGAGAGAGAGAGAGAGAGAGAGAGAGAGAGAGAGAGTAAAATTTACAATATCTTCATCATATACAGATTTTTTAGTAAAAATAAAATAATTTAATTAAAAAAATCATAAACATAATTTTAAATTATGCAATCCATAAAACTATTTTAAAAGCCAAAAATTTCAATTTTAAAAACATCAATTTATTTAATGCAGTTATAAGAGATAGTAAATTAAAATATTAACTTATATTTTCCTTTTGTATTTGGTTACTATTTTTCTTTTTCAATTTAGATAGAAAAGATCTAATATTCAAAGATTATTTAGGGATTCATTATATTTCCAGAAAAATTAGAACTCATGATAATTTATTAGAATTCATAATAATTCCCAATAATAATTTGAATATAAAACTAGAAAACGATTATTGTCATAATTTTTTGTTTAAAGTACTCCAGATAAAATAAAGAATTTTCAGAATGAATTTTTCAATATTTAAAAACTTTATAGAAAATAAAAGTTTTAAGTACATAATTACTACTTAAATATTTGTCAGGATGTTATTGCCTGATTTTATCGCGTTAATCTGGCTCATCTTGAGAAGTATTTTTGACTACGTGAAACATTCTATCGTGAAAGATGCGTCTGCATACCTTTCTCAGCCGAAACTCCCTTTCCACGAATGATTGAATTTCCGACTGTCTTTTGAACAAAGAATACTTCCGCGCAAACCGAGCGTTAAAAATGTGATCGATAAGTTCGCGTTGCCACGAGCCGCGGCGCTTTTGTGAAATAAATTCTACTTTGTTTTGTGTATTTGAAACAAAATCTTTATCTTGCTTTCCACCGGCAGGCATAAATGTATTTCGCATTTTTAAATTTTGCGATGCCTTTCTGTTAAAAAAAAAAAAAAAAAAAAAAAAAAAAAAAAAAACATAGAATTGCTTTAAAATTTTAAATCCCAAGTATAAATATATTACAAAGCCTTTTTTTTTTTTTCAAAGTCATATGTAAAATTTTAAAGTTGACTTTATTATAGGTTGTGAAATAAATTTCACTGCATCACTTGAAGATAAATAGAAATTCGGAGATATAGTGTCTGTAGAACGGCGAATTATATTTAAAGTAATCCTTAATAAATCAGGAGGACGACTTCTTTCAAAAGTTTTTAAATTCAAAAAAAAGGGTTGTAAGCGCGGTGGACGTAATTGAGCAGATTTTTTATATGACGTTTGCTCACTTCAATTATTGTGAACTTTGACTTTCCAGAAATTGAAAATAACAGAATGAGTTAATAGAAAAGAATCTAGTTTATGTACTTATAAGCTAATATAAACCGATAATGATAAATTTTGTAAATAAAAGTGTATAATTTGAAATTCTATTTATTTCGTTTCTGACTCTAATTAAAGTACAATGAATCGAATAATTTTCGATATTTTGTATAAGATATTATAAATTATTACTTTTTTCAATGTTTAGAAAGGTGTTATTAGTAATTAAAATATCAACATCATTTAAAAAAATAATAATAAAAACTATGAGAAACAGTAATTTTTAATTGATATTTTTTAAATAAAAATTCCATAAAAAAATATAAGACTATATTTTTAGATAAATAGTTTAATAAGGAAAATCACAAAATTATTTATTAGACAATTAAAAGAGTTTTTAAATGAATAAAAATGTAATAATTCAATAAAAAGTTGATATAAAAAAGTAATAATTAAAAAAAAGAAAATTAAAAAAAAAAACGTAAAAGAGAAACAGTAATTTATAACTAATATTCTAATAACAAATATTTTTAAGTAAAAATTCCTTCAAAACTTTAAAATAACATTTTATCATATTTACGGATTAATAATTTAATGAGAAAAATACAGAATTATTAATTTGACAATCAATTTATAAAAAGATGCTTGTCAAAAGCTCATGTGATAGATAGTGTGGGTAAGTGAGACGCGACATCAAAAATACAGATATAAGAAATACAAAAGACAGCTATAGGTAAAAGGTTAGAACTGCGAAAATAATTTTATTAACTTTTTCTTGTTATCTCAGTGAAATGCAAAAATGTGAATTTAAAATTAATATCAGGAATACTAATCAGAAATTATATTAATCATATATTATGGTTATGATTTTTAGAAAAACTGCAAAATTTTATCTATTTCTGTGCTTTATTGATGTATGCTAAAAATCCATTTCGACTGGAATTCAATCTTAGGAAAAGAAATTGTGTGTATTGTCAAGTAAATTTATTCACACACACACACACACAAATTTTGCATTGGCTAGACGTTAACATTAATTATAAAACAAAATTACCATCTGAACTTATCAATATTAACCTTTAAACTGTTATGCTCGAGATAATCTGGGGCTCAGGATTGGTATTCAAAAATGTCACAACTGAATACAAATCAGGGCATTTTCTTTCAGTGTACTGTACCCCCGAATATATATCAGTATATTTCAAAGGTTACTGAAACTTCCAAAGGGTAGAGGTTTATGCTCCCGAATCATCAATGACATTTATGCATCCAAATCGTCAAAATAACTAGACAATTATAATTTTTCAATTCAGTTGAAAATTGATAACTTCCATGCCACATTTCGACGTCTTTTATAAGTTTCACAAAGGTGGATAGATAAAAAAAAAAAAAAAATCAATTTCTGATTAATGGCTTTCACACACATCAAGAAAATTTTTTGGTTTAATCTATCTATATCCAACTAACAAACGCTTTGTGGATTTAATAAGCATGTACAATCGCTGGCAATGAAAACACTTCATTAAAACATTGGCATTAGACAGTCTTTTATGTGAACCTTATTTATATATCATATACCAATATTTTACCACCGATTTATGATAGACAGATGACTTATCAATATTAGATCCAACACTTTAAGATTTCCGATAGCAATATTTACATCATACACATTTTGTAATGCCTCACTCTTCGCCAAAAGAATGACCCGAAGCTAGAATTTAATTAGAGGAGAGAGCTGCATTGTTTTCGAAATAAAATGGCACACACGATTCTTCCTCCGAGAGATGGCCAATTGTTTTGGCCACTTAGCACTTCATTCAATGGAAGTAGACGCTTGTCGGAGCGTCAGATCTCCGGAGAGAGCCACAACGCTCATAAAAAAAGGGGGTTAACGTTCTGATCTTGAACATTTAAGAACGCGACCTACATAGGGTGCAAGAGTTATATTCTAAAAATGAACACATGGTGAATAATAGCCGACGAGAACGCGTCTTCTTTGTACTTGGCAGTGGCGAGTTAAAACGTTCGAAGCGGTTTAAGAAGTTTTCCAAGTCATTTAGCAGCTTTCTTCCTTGATTAAAACCAGCTTTCCTGAAAATAATCATTTAAAGACAGTGATTTCTTATAAGTGAAATTATTTGACCAATGAAAATCATCTGTCAAACAATTTCACTTGTAAGACATCAGTGTCCATTTGCTCTTATTACAATCAACTGGAAAGACTAAAATATTGATAACAAAATGAACTAATCTCAACAAAATGAACTCATATTCAATAAATATTTAAGCTAAAAGATATCGAATGACAATTAACGCTCTGTAGCTATCATAAATACAAAATACACAATTTGTTTATAACTTTATCAAGAATTTCATCAGCCGATAAATTGTGTTGAAACATGAAAATACGCAGAATTTAGTCTCAAATAGATTCTATTTATCTTCAATTATCAATAGAAAAACCAATGCATAATTCTGATTGAACATGCGTGTGCGTTTCGATTGTTCTTTATAACTAGCATTTTAATATTTAATATAGCTTCTGTTAATGCTTAAATAGCTTTTGTTAAGGCTTTAAGCCGAAATATAACTTTTCGGGTACCAGTAGAATTCAATATGTAGTTCTGATAAAGATAGTAAATAAAAGATAATTAAGGAAGAAATTTGACATACTTTCTTATATTATTGGATAAAGACCATTTGGTTGCGTGTGTGAATAACACAACAAATGTTTTTATATATCTAGAAATTAAAGGTAAATAGTGCTGCACATTTCTCCTTACCGCAACGATACAATACATCATCTAGAATTTCATTTCCCGAAAATCGATTCCATTTTAAATTTAGAAACACAATTTTCTCTAAAGATTTAAGTAAATAAATTGGAAAACTTAAAACTTTTAGGGATCATCAATAATATTCTTTTCTCTCATGAGATTATGCATTTATAAAACACTACTTGAAATAGAACATTCGTTATATATATAACATTTTTGATACATAAGTCATCCGAAAATACTAAATAAATTGTGTTAGAATTCAAAGATAATAAAAAATAAAGTTTCCAACTTTAAATTTTTGATTCCTCTTTTTCACATAAAAGTAGGAGCATCTGAACATTTTATAAATACATTCAATTAAAAATCAGTGTTATACAGGAATTTAAGAGAAATACTATTCGAAGCGTAAAAAGCACGGAATTAGAAAAAATACTAATCATAACTTTATTTCATAATTTAATACCGATAAAAAGAGCCATGATTATAATTTTCTCGAAAGAACTACATAATATTACGTGCATAATTATAATGAACTTGTTACCCTAATTTTCGAATTAAGAACGTATGCAAGCAAAAAATGTTCCAATTTGAACTTTGTGACCTCTTTCGCTTTCTCATGTCTCCGAGGAATTAGTCACTCTCAGCGCAGATGAAAATCTGGCTGTCTTCAATCAAATGATTCACATGGATGGTTACGCCGGAGCGAAGCAATTTATGGAATTAAGCCGCTGATGGGTAGTAGTTGTTCTCTGAACAAAATGGCGAGTTTTCATTTCGTTTTGATGCGGCCACAAAAACCGTGCGTCATACTGCGCCTGAAGGTGCCGGCGGTAAATGATGCGGCATGGTACCAATTGACCACATAATTTTTCAAGACTTTTCAAACAATAAATATGACTAATACCGCTATGTTAATTAACATATTTATCGGCAAATAAAATTCTCCAACCTTTTTTGAGGTCATACTTTGGCAAAAAATCATTTTTAATGGTCACAAAAAGAAATTTTGTAACTTAAATTTCTCAGCATTTTGATAATATAAATGACATTTAATAGCAACTCAGATAAATAAGAGGAATTATTAACATTTATATATATAATTATGAATAAATTGCAAAAATTTTCAAAGTTTGTATAGGTTATTATGCTTTAAAAATAAATTCCCATTTATTTAATGAAACACTGTATTATGTCGACACAAACATTTGCAACATTTTATTTTCTATTTTATCAAATGCGACGCGTTTTCTCAAAAAACAAATTTTAAAAATATTAAATGTCTTTATTACAGGAATAGATAAGTATGTTAAACACATTTTGAAGACAATTTAATGCATCGCAATTTATATTTAGAAAGTTACAACAAACAAATATAAAGCAATATAAACTTCACTTTTACCTTAAAAAAATGCAAGGTATGATTTTGATAACCTGTAATAATTCATCAATCTATATAATTAGGATGATGAATCGAAATGTAGTTCAAAATAATGTAAAACATTTTATTTAATATTCAATATGAACATATAATTTAATCTAGAAATGGAATGAAGCAATGCATACCAGAAATCTATCAATAAAAATATAGATTACCTTTTCATTTCCAAACAGAAATTAAATTAAGTACTTCAGGTTCCACTCGCGCGGTCTTTCGTATGTTTAACTAACATAATCTCTACGCCCTTCAAAATGTCTCACTCATAAAGTTTGATACGATGGTGTGTTTGCATCACACCGCAGAAAAGCAATTAATTCAATTCTTAGAATGACGCCATCGTCCTCTCCGGAGATGAAATCTGGCGAGGGTCCTGTACATAAATTGATCAAAACAGCAACAAAATAAATTTCGAGAAAATCGAAACCTGCTTCATGTTTCTGTGAAAACTGTCTCTTATCTCGAAGAACTGAAGATTCAACACTTGATATTTTGTTATGATTGACAGTTAAAAATTCAAAGTAACGGATTTCAAAGATTTTTTTTTTTTTGTTAGCAGATGTCTCATGTTTTCTTCAGAAATAATATTTACATTATTTGAAATATATACACAAATGGTATTAACTGTTAATAATGATATGAAAATCAATACTTCAGGATACTGATAAACATTTTTTCTATATATATCTTTAAAGTAATAACTAATAATATAAAAGTAGTAATATTACCTCTTTCAATGATACACATATGTAATAACAAAATTTAAATTATTGGAAATATTAAGACGGATATTTTTAATACTACAATAATTTCCGATATAAAAAAATAATTGAAAAAAATTATTAATTTAAGTTTTTTATTATTTACAATGATCAGTTATAATTAATTTCATAAAATATTATTATATAAAGTTAATGCTTTAATATTTTAAGATTCATTTTAATTGTTCGAATTGAACACATCTAGTTTCTGAAATTACTATGAAGTAACATAAATGTGCAATCCAGTTTCTCCAATTCGACAAATGTTAGTAATATTATGCAATATATGTCCTACTTAAAGGGTTTTTTTTTTTTTCATGAGTGATCGCAATAATTAATGTATCACATGAGAAAAACCTTCAAAAACGTCTTATCAATCATTCTAATTTATTAATGCAAATCATCAGTACAAAATCTACCTCCATTTTTAGATATAATGCTCCAAGCATATGATGGAAATTACAACGTTTAAGGTAATAATTTATTGCATGTCCTATATTTGCATATTTAGTATATTTAGCTGTTTATTTAAAATTGAAATGGATGTTACACTTATACTTGGAAGTTTTTATAAATGAAACAAAATAACTACATGAAATGATCAATTACATTTTCCCAAGAAGGAAAAGGTCACTGACATCCATTATTTTGATAAAATAACTTATCAAATAAATTTATGACCTCTAATACCGCCATTTAAAGAATTAAATTTCTCTCAAGATATAAAAAATCTACATTTTATTAGTTTTTGTTTTATTTTCCTATCAAATGATCACAATACATTTTTTAAAACCCATGAAAATGCTATTGGACTACTTTTAGTTGCCCAATACATTTAAAATAAATATCTAATGATGCTTGAAACACAGGAAAACAATTTTTCTTTTAGTTTCAACAAGTATTTGTTACATTAATTTTATTATAAAATTCATTGTTACATTTTTAACAAAAACTAAAATTAAATAGAACTATTTTTATGAAAATTTTGAATTTAAATATTTAATATTTCAAATAAAAACATTTCAAGTTGTTTAATGTTTTGCAATTTCTGGAATATTCAAAGAAAGAAAGAGAGAAAGAGGTTATTTTAATATAAATAACTATTGAATATATAGTCAATGAACAGATGATACAAAGCTTTTGATTACTTTATAGGATATTACAGTTGAATATTTGGAAGTTTTTCTTATTTTTTTCCTACTGTCACTATAATTATAGCACATCCCTCATGACTTGTTAGAAGTCATAAATAATATATATCATAAAAAAAATTTCTGTCATCCTTTACTAGCATGATCAGTCAATAGTTTAACCATAACTACAAACACAAAATTGAAGATGCATACATTAAACTACTAAAATTTCAGGATGTACTGCATAAATGTCTAGGTATCTCCTGAAATCTTGGCCAGGTGAACTGATCAGATGGATCAATAAAGTAGAGGCACAGCAGATTTGTATCAAATTAAAATAATTAATGCATAAAAATTATATGCTTGAAGACAGTAGTACCCCATCCTTAAACATAGCAAGGAAATGGCAGTTTTGATATTGAAATATATATATCTGCCAGGATGGGTATTTGCAAATATTCTTGATTTATTATCATGCAAAATACACTATTTATGAAAGATTTTAAAATGTAGTTTAAAAAATATAATCAGCAAAGACTTCAAATTTTTAAATAATTAGAGTGAAATTTTACATAGTCCAAATAAAATATAACATTTCTACAAAGTAGATTATCAATAACTCAGCTTTTCATTCATTCAGTGGTAAACCTGCTTGGAAACTAAACACTGGTTTTGAAATAAGCTGACTACATAACTGAGACATATTCTTCATATCCCAGGGCCCTCGATCAAGAAAACAGATATGGGCATTGTAGGCCTGGCCCTCAATGAGTTGTTGTGCCACAGAGTTTAATTTAGATTATCAATAAATTAATTTACAGCTATATGAAGTGGATAGCCTTATAACCAAGCAGTTATAATACATTTTAACATCTGCCATGTATTGTCTCATGGGAGGACTTTTCATAGATAATTGGCTGTACTTACTGACAAGAAAGAAAACTTGAGAAACTACCAAGTACCCAGCCCAAAAAATGTACACACAGAAAACAGAAACTTTTTATGAAGAATTCTTTTAAATAAAAAATAAATAAATTGTTTAAAAAAAGGTCAATGAATGACAATGACAAATTGTTTTTACTAACTTATTTATTCTACACACAAATCAAAATTTTAATTTAAATACCATACAAATCAAATCTTTAAATAAAATTTTAATGAGATTTCTTTTAAAAGAACAGGAGAAATTGTAACGCATTAATAATCAAAACAAAAATGCAACTTATTTAGAAATAAACTCTTCTTGTTTAATATCTATATCAGTGGTATTAAATTTATTTAAAATTATAGAAGAAAATTTTTAAATAATGATTTAAACCAATTTTCACTATTTTTTTTTACTACCATTTATATTAGAAACCAATTTTCATCGCCAAACTCCAGCCAGATTATATGATATTAAGATTTACAATAGACTTTTGAACAATAAATTGTGTTAATGCTAGCAAACATGGATTTCCTTTCTTTAATTAATAACACTGATGTTAAAGAGCACTTTAAAAAAAATAATATATTAGTTTTGCACGGATATTAGGGCTTTAATTTACACTTCCAATCAAATTATCCTCATTATATTATATAAAAAATATACTTCTTATAATGTAATGCACAATATACACAATTTTCTGTATAATATAATTTTTCTTACGCATTCCTCAAAGGAGCTCTAGAGCTTCCTTATCAATTACTGAAGTATAATGTGAATTTGGCAATGACAGTATTATAATACATCTAAGCTAAGTGCTTTCTTAAATAAAATAATTAATCATAATCACTGAGAGTTATATAGTAAATGATAATGTACTCTTAATTGTATTATTTGATTAGATTTATTAGGTATTCAAACTGATTGAAGTTTCATATATTTTCATTATAACTGTATGATGAATGTCGTACTATACTATGTACACTTCGGGTAAAAAAAAATCCTGAATACCATTCCAGAACTTCTCAAAATAATTATAAAACCTGAGCTCAATACTATTCTTAAAAAACAAGGTAGCTGCACCGTAAAATTTCTTGAATACATTACCAATTACCTAAAATTATAATCAAACTTTTTAACTAAAAAATTATTTTATCCCTGAATAATTCAGGTATTATTTTCAAAATGGACTTTAAATCTTTTTGACAAAAAAAATTTTTTTTATTTGTATTTGTGTGTTAATATGCATTAGAAGTACACACTGTTCTATTAGCTATGATTTATAATATATATAAAGATGATCTGAAAACATGTTACTATTTTAAAACACAGTAAAATAATAATCTACACTTACTATAATATTTTATTCAATATTTGCAGCAACAAAAAATATTAGATTATAGATATTAAAATACTTAGATTCTATCAACATGATAGCTTCTGACAAGACGAAGACTGAAATTTACAAACTCTTGGTCATTAGAATGTTATTAACACACTTGAAAAAGTTTTTACATAAAACTAATACATGTTTCAACTGCATTGCACTTTCAAGCTTGTAAAGAAACGATAAAAATTTTTTTTTGCTTTAAGTCCATGACATTTATAATTATCTGATAATTATGATATCAAATCATAATTACCTATGTCAGAAGCAATCAGTATTAGAACAAACGATAAACTTACTCAGAGGATTTTTCCAATTTATTGGTTACATTTTGATAAAAGTACATAGAAATATAGTAATTAAAATAGGATATATTTCTGTTAATAATAAAAAAGGCACATTAATAAAATTAATGATTTATAAATCATAATAATAAGAAAATAAATGTTTTCTTTCTTATTATCAACTTTTTTTCATAAAATTACTAATCACAAAATTTAATATCTTAAAATGCCAATATGTATATCTATTGAATGAAATTTTAAAAAAAATGTTTATGTATTGAAACGCTTCATAATAAACTAAACATAACATAAATATGTTTAAAAAATTATGGGTATATTATATGTAAATTATAACCAGTCAAAATTTATTTTATTCTCATATTTTACTCAGCTTATATAATAGAATTCTACTTAAAAGTTTCTTATATAGTAAATATATGTGCTTATTTATTTTAAAAAAAGAACATAAGCTTCTTTTGCATGTAATTATCTTCATTACTTACATTAGGAGAAGTTAAGCTTAAATATTAAAAGATAAACAGATTCATTTTTTAATATAAATAACTTTCTTTCAATAGTATATTATATATTCTTTTCCATAAATTTCTTTCTAATATTTTTTATAAAAACTTTAAATACATTATCCTAATGCAATCACTAATTTTAATTATTTATTGAAATGATTAAAAGTAGTAAATAAATGAAATATATCACTATATATAATGAATAATGTTACTATTTTATTGTTCTTATCTTTATTTTAAAATATTGATATTTTTAGAGTTGATAAATGACAGCACATTAAAATCTATTGTTTACAAATCAAATAAAAATTGAAAAAAAATTTTTAATTTTATTTATATATAAATAATAAAATAGTAATTGATTTAAATTTTATAATTCTAAAAAATATGTTTCGGAGAAATCAACCTTTTCTCAGAATAGATAAAGAAGAGAACTTCTATAAATAGCACAAATAATCATAAATATTTACCTCCTCTAGCAACACATATTCTCACAGGGTTGCCACTCTTACAACAATGATTGAGCCATGCAATCACGTCCCGTTGCGTAAATCCAGCAACTTTTTGTCCTTGTATTTCCAGGATTACATCTCCGTTTTCGAGGTATCCGGAGATGTAGTTTATCCTGGATTGCACCAAGTCATCGAAGTAGGCGAATTCCCCTTTGTCGGAACCCCCTCGAACTGTCAGATTTAAAGTCCCCTCCGGACTGGTGCACACCGTGCATTCGTGCACGTTGGAACTCCAGTGTGTTGTTTTGGAATCAAATTGCACTGGATGATGATTTGAGGAAATCAAAGATTCCTTGTTGGGTGTGACAGGTCTTTTGAGCGAAGATTTGGACATGTTCCCCCCTTCAACGGATCATTTGATGAATTTCGAAACAGCACACACCTGAGGAATTAGCAGAATCCACCGCACAGAGGTAAACATGAAGCCTAATGATCGTCCAATATCCGGGGAAGCAAGCCACTTTCTCAGGAATCATCTCCAATCAGAAATAGAAGCACAACAAATCCGAGTTCACAAGAAATCGACATACGACCTCACATTTAGACAGTTTCGGCGACACAGTAGATACGTCAGCATCTACCTGACATCTACGGTAATATTCAAATTCTCGATCACGTTTACGATTACGATCGTCGCTCACTCTCGCGGCAGGACTAAGGTCCTCTTTGAAAGACAGGTGGGCGCATGCGCGGCGAAAGAAGCAACCAACCTTACCGATGCAGGTGAACGAACCTGATTTTCAGGGAAAGCATATTCATCTGTCCTTAAAATTAAACTGGATTTCTTTCCAAAATGAATAATTGCCAACTTTAATAACTAGATGTGAATAATTGTTCCAAAGTAATTTATGTATATATCTCAGAAAATCTAAGATT
>JAPDSC010126878.1:0-13655 GCA_026290005.1 Latrodectus geometricus
AAAAAAAAAAATCCTTTGCAATTGTGTTTTGCAGTTTCTTATTCCTCACTCTGTTTGTAACTTATAATACTAGTAAATATGAAGAAGTTAAATAAAAATTGAATAGGGTATTAAAATAAAAATATAAGTTAGTAAAAGTTATAAATAAATGGTAAAAGTTAATATTGAGGAAAGTTTTATATCCGAAATTTGAATGACTTTGAAAATTGTTGGAAATTTGAAAGAATATTAATCAATGTATAAATAAATGTTTATATGTGTGAATGGACACACACAAATTATAATGACATTATCAATATTTTCACATATCAACTTTTTATATAAAAAAGTAATTTGCTCTCATAGTCTCTGAATCAATTGATTTTAAAAGTATTTTTAGTTACTCAAACTTGTGTCCCACAAAAATTAATCTGTAGTTAACTTTCTGTTAAAATCTTTTTGAACAATTTAGAACTATTTTCTATTATTTGTTAACACGATTGCTTATGTACTTATTCAGAGACTTACTTGAGAAGAAGTGTAATAAAACTACATTTATATATATATATATATATATATATATTCGTAAGGTTAAGAAACATCATAGAAATTGGCACTTACTTTAAAAGGTTTTCAATAACTGTCTTATAGAAGATATTCCAAATTCAAAGAGTTCCATTGAATTCTTAGCCATTAGAATTATCCTGATATTCATGATATATCAAATGAAAGTTAATGTATATTTTTTGTTTTAAAAAGGGGCTGGAGTGAGAACTTTAATTCATATTGATTGTAAGGGGGGAAAAGGAAATTGCACCCTCTGGGAAAGTTGACCTTATTTTATTTATCATGTTAGATTAACTTTTGGTCATGCGGGTTAATTAGTCCCTGACTTTTAATTTAAAGTATTTTCCTTGAACGATTGCAAACATCTTTCTTTGCCCAATATGAAAATGTAATCTATAAACTGGAGGCCACCTTGTTGTATCCAGCTTCCAGGTCAGCAGATTGAGTCTGGAAGGAAAAGTGGAAATTTAGTTTAGAGTTACTAATTTAGTTTAGAGTTAGTAATTAAAATCTGAATTGGATTTCTCAGAAGCATTGCTATTTAGCTAACTCTTAATCGAGCGGTAATATTAATTCTAAAAATAATTGCTGATCTTTTGCTTTAATTCTTATTATTTTACTTATGGAAATAATATATCTTTTACATAACATTTGAATACATGAAATATTATAAAAATTATTTTTGTTTTTAACATAAATCATCACACTTCTTGATTTGGGTACATATTTCTAACAAAAATGATTTCACAGTGTCAGAAACTGAATTATCCTTGTAAAGGTTGATATGATGCCTGTACTTTATTTTGCCATCTGAATGCTTTGGTATTCTAATACGAATTTATAAGAAGTAAAGATGTTATATGTTAATGATTAGTTTATAGAGACATTTATGAAGATATGCGCCAGTGGCAATGCTTACAATTTATTTTAATGCAATTGTACCTCACGTTTCTTATATACTGAATGTATTTAAACTTGTATGGTAAAAAAAAATGTGTTGCCTCGCATAAGAAGATATGGTTAGATGGATGGAGAGAAGATATGGTTCGTTTCGGATTATGATAGAGGTCGAATTGCAGACGATGTTGAGTTTTGCTATATTGTACTATTACCGCTCTCGTCGGTGGAGATTCCGTGACTGTTTGCAAATTACGGAATCAATAAGTTCACAACCCAAATACGGAATGCCTTTTTTTATAGCAGTTATTTACCACCTTTAACACTCAAGACTTTTTTTCCTGTCTTAATACATCGTGAAGCTATATCATAATCATTGAATTAAGAAATGGGATTGCTTACAAGGCATCAAGTTTCTACGAACAATTCAACGAATCTGAAGCCACATAAATTGTCTGCTGGGTGTCCATTTATGTTAATTATTGCAGATAAGAGCGCCTTCAATTATGTAAGCTTGATTTAACTAAACGTATGAATGGCATAATATGTTTTGACATAACCTAACTCTGTTTACAGTACCATGATGGTCATTCGTATTTATTGTTTCGTAAAGAAAACATTGTCAGGATTCATCATAGTGGCTACTCACCAGGAATGATGGGACAGAGTGCTATTGGATATGCTTCTTAATCACCTCTGATTCGATTTGATGGTACTTTATACAACTATTACATTTGTGTTCCTTTAAGATACTTGACATTGCCCCTTATTCTAGACCTGTGAAACGTTTCCCGCAGGAAAATGAGCTACCGCATTTTGGAGTATTATGCGGGGAAATTGTGCGGCTACTTCCTCGTTCTCCATATTTCTTAGCAATAGAATACATGTCAATGTTTGCGAAATGACTGGAAAGTTGCCATACTGCATTCATGGTGGTCAATGAACTGACGTGTTGAAGCTGCATAGGCAACTATTCCTGTACATATGCCATTTAATCTTTGTTAGATTCAATGCCCATGGCTTTTGTTATTGGTGTCAGAGGTTGTTGCCTTGGGTACTAATTTCTTATAGTCAGTGCTTTTAAATTTGAAAATTTAACCGTATATTTCTTTAAAGAGGTTGTTCAAAATGAAAATGTATTTTTATCTTTTATTTATATTATGAATAATACAAAGTTAATTATGTACATACATAAAAATACACTGCCAAATTTTTTACGCTTTATCAACCATACTTTAATGTGCATTATCCTTTTTATACATGTTATGCTCAGCAAATTTAAAGAATATGCAATTGATGATAATCTGGGATGCATTCAGGACTTTCATCTCCAGATATTAATTCGTAATTTTTAACCATAGACAGAGTCAATGAACTATCATCTTTTTTTTCTATTTTTCCCGATAATAGTGACACTAAGAATTGGATTCTCTGAAAATTAAATTAGCTTGATATAGTTTGACTAGTTTTAAATTAAATGAAATACATTTAAGTTAAATCTCAATCTATTTGATGACACTTGTAAATTAACATAATTTCTGGTAACATACTTCTTTAATATTTCTAGACATATTTATATCATCTAAGTGCCACCCAATCTGTCTAGTGGTTAGCGTAACTGACTACGGATGGGGAGGACCTGGGGTTCGAATCCCGGAACGGTCACGGATGTTCTTTCTCTTTCTATCTCTGTGTGTTTCTTGTCCTTTCCTCAGATGATGGATGAATGTGGCCCTCCCTATAAACGGGTTTGTGGCGTGGGTGATGCTACTCGTACCTCCGTGACTTGGTTCACAGGTGCCCACCGGGTAACGATAAAATGAGTAGCAGTTTCCGGCTTTGTTGCGGCAAATGGTCTAATGTACTTACTTGCTCAAGGGTGCCCGCCATTAGAAATAAAAAAATAAAAAAAATATCATCTAAGTGAATTCTAACTTTCAAAATTTTTTTATGGAAAATCTCGAATTCCAAAAAGCAATCAAATGAATTTACTTTTCCGAAAGGAAAAGAATTAGAATAAACTTAATTTAAATGGACTTGATAAAATCCGCTTTTTAAATATGAAATCCGAATATTTTTCTTCTAATTTACAAGTGTTTTCTAAACTAAATATAATATAATATTTAACTACTTCATTTAAGTTTCCAGAAGTTTAAAGCTTGCTTTCTAAATTGCAAGTTTCTTTATTAAGTTACCTGGTTTATTATTTGCAAAATAATTAATCTTTTTACAAAGTTTCATAATATTGATTTTAAGTGAAGGTAAAGAGATTCTAAGAAAAATATATGACTTAGATTACATATTTTATTTTAAAACGATTAGTAAAATTCCCCTGAAAAATGTGCCCATACCTATCATTCCTATATTACCACAATTCAAAGTAATATTCTTCACTTTGAATTGTCTTTATCTACCATTAAAACCAAATTCAACTTTCATACGTATATAAGCTAACCATTAATATTGAAATCAATAATAGCTTCAAAATGTACTGCCTTTTTTTTTTTTTTTTCTTTTTTTTTTTTTTTTTACTAAATGAATAAGAAAAATTATATCAAATAGTTACTTACAAGAGAAATTATTTCCTTTGTTTTATTGAAATATAGTACTTCATCTAGAAGAAACATGCTATAAAAATGGATACTTTTAATCTTCGATTTAACTTACAAATTTTGAGTAAGCGAGGATAAGATAGGAGTTTTTGAATTCAAAAGTAATTAAAAATTATATTTGTATAGTTAAAACTTACACATAATTCTCTTCAAGAAAGGTATTTTAAAAAACCTCTCTCTTATCTACCAGCTTTATATAAATCTGCTAACACATTAAGCGAAGTCATAAACATGAACTGTGGTTAAGTAAGGTCATGATATACAAGCTTCGGATCTTTCTTCTTTTATATTATAACATGATAAAACTCATATGAATACCATTAAAATCAAATATATACAATTAGTTATTATGCATATAAATATAAGCAAGATAGTCTGCGATCCCATCGAAAATTATTTACAATACAGGGGAAATATGTAGCCGTTCCTTAAAAATGTTAATAAACATACATTAATTTATACTCATAGAAGTAAAAATTTTCTCCTTTTATACAAATTATAAAATATTCGGAGCTAATACAGATATAAAAGAAACGAGTATATATTCGTAAGCATTATAAATATGTGTATGATGGAGAAAATTGGAAGAATTTTAAGAAAAATGATAATCATTTATATTTTCAGATCTTTAAGATCCTTTATGGATTATGAACGGTGCTTCAAAGCCTATAGAAAATATGGATGGATGGTTATTGCTTCAATGTATGATCACTTTTGTCAGTTGATTAGAATTTATTAAAATGCTGAGCAATGGGTCGCTGATTCTCATTTGAAGGATTGATGAATGAAATTTATTTTAGAATTCTTTCATTGCCATATTTGTTTATATTTTTACTTACGTAATAAATATAAACAAATAGGGTTACTGTGAGGTGTGAAGCTCGTTGATGACACATTTGGGCAAAAAAGGCATTTGTAAATGAAATATTGCGATTGTTAGATTATTTTTTCAGGAATACTTCATTTTTTCTATAAAGAAAAATGTAAATAAAACAGATTTACCTCTATTTCTAGAACTATATTGAAAGCAATTTTCTAATCTGCATGCATATATAAGTCAAAAATAGAAAACATAAGATTTTCGTAAATTATTTAAAAATATATCAAAGCATTACGTAATTGATTGCAATACAAAATTGTTTATCTGAAATTTGATAGGTATAATATTTATAGTTTCACATAATATTTATTATGCATATAAATGCATCCATCTGAATAAATTTTCAGTATGCTCAAAAAGTTGAATTTGTTATTTATTTAAGTATGATGTTGAGCGCATTTTTATATTTATTTTTCATTACTGAGCTATTTCTAAATATTGTGTTTAGTTGTATGTCAATTGTTTCATTTAAAAAAACATCCAGATAAATTATAAAAGTAAGTGTAACGATCATATTTGAAAAATGAACTTAACTCTACACAATTTATTTCCTTCAGAAATTAATAATAGACATATAAAATTGAAAATGAACAAAAGTGTTTGCTAAGTGCTTAGAAATTAGGCATTTAAGTATGACAGTACATATATTTTAAATATCTTGGTGACTTTTGTTCTTCAGAATCAAACACGCAGGAAAACTGCAGGTTTTATGATACATTCAAAAGGCTTCTACAAGACAAAAATTAAGCAGTAGGTAAAAAATATATTCTGAGTAAATTATTGAATAATTTAAAATTGATTATCACGTGACCAAGCTAGCAATGAATCGTGATCTCAGAGAAAGTTGTCCTCTGTTTCAGATTAATTTTTATCGACATCTTTTATTTTTTAATTAGGGAAATTAAATCAATTTTTAATGAAACAATGTAATTTGAATAGTCTGGACATATACACGCATTTGATTATAATATGAATTTTAAACTGTTGTGTTGTTTTGAAAGCTGTAATATGATAGCAGATCCTGTTTTAAGTAGAATTTTGACATATCAATAAAACAAAACTTTTTCCTTGAGTATTTAAAAAACGCCGTTGTTTATCAAAAGTGTGCTAAGATAAAGAACTAAATTTTGTAAAGTTTACTAGTAACTGTTATTTTAAACATTTAGGAGAGGAATGTACTTAAGAATTTAATTTATTAGATGATTTTCAAGTGACTGATTTACATAGCAAATATTTGAATGAAATTGCTTGATGTTTATTTAAAAATTTTTTGTATAAATATAAGTTATAGTTATATGCAGTTTATAACTATCACCAGAAAAAGAAAGAATAAGTCGAGTATCATAAAATCCATTAACACCATCGTCTATTATGAGTTTTATCGCCCTAAAGTAAGTTGATGATCGATTAGTTATATTACTTCATATAATAAATCATTCAATAATAACTATGATTTATATCTTATATAGCTATTATTTATACTTTATAACTATAATGTATATTACATAATAGTTATTACGTATAACTATTATTTATATTATGTCATAATACTTCATATAAAAATTTTTATTTTTAAAATTAAATAATAGTGCGACACTTTTTTATTCTAGATATACTGACATACTATGACTCAACCTGTATTTTGCTCCCAATAAATCAATCTAATAGTTAAGCATTTCTAGATGATTAATAAATACAGTATTTATTATTTTCAAAACAAGTTCATGTAATATATTATTCGAAAATTTTAATATTTCATATAATAATAAAAGAATATAAGCCAAAAATGTTTCCCTCGAAGTATTATTTTTAAACTATTATTTAGAATTTAACTGTTGTATTTAGTGTTGCTTTTTTACGGGTACAAAGATCCAATTAAAAAAGAAATAATAGAAAAAATAAATGTATTTAGAAAGTACTAACTTCAGTAATTAAGAGCATAATTTCTGTAAAAGTTCTATGATTAAGGCTAATTAAGAATGTGAAAACTATTTATTTTTTATCATTTGAATTAACAAATCCATTATTTTATTAATTTGAGATGTTAAAAAACAATTTTTAATGTTAAAATATTAAAAAAACTTTTTAATATTTAATAACTCTGGACATGGAAATATGTAGAGATGCAAAATAATCCATCAATTTTATAATTATTTAAACATATGTGCAAGTTAGTATATACTATATGTAATATACTTTGTTTGCTAGATCTATTTTTGCTAGTATTCTAGTTTAATATTTATCTAGTAAAAGTATTTATTCAATAATTATTTTACCGTAGAGAAAAATAAATGACCAAATATCGCTTAAACAACTTGACCTCAAAGGTTTTTAAGCTATATTTAGATATTTATATATAGTTATATATAGTTAGATATTTTTTCGATTTGATTTGATGCATGAAATAAACAAAATGTGATAGACACTTTAGTAATACAATAAATAATCTGTTTGAATATTAACATTAAATATTGAGTGCAGGATAAATTTAATAATTCCTTTTAAGAAAATTCCCGCTAAATCTTTTGGAAACGAAAGCGGTAAATCCTTGCGGGCATGAAAAAATAAATAAATCTTTGCTCTAAAGAAGTATTTCCTATAGATTACTTTTGTTATGAAATTTGTTTTCCTGGCGAACTTTTGGCGATCGCCATAAAAAAATGCCCACAATTTATTCTTAATCACATGGCGGTAGGTATCTCCACCAGATCTAAAGTTCAAGAGGCCTAGTACTTTTGCTGCTCGATCTCCTGACAAGAAACACTAATGCATCCTCTTCTTAAATACATCTTAGAAAGAATTCAGTAAAAATGTTTCGTGATCCTGAAAGAAATATCCCAAAACCAAGTCTTTCCAAAATGTTTTGAATAAAAATGTAAATTGGCTCTTATCTTGGATAAGATTTTATTTGTGGGTATGGTGATGTTTTTTAAAGTATGATGGTTTATTATCATATAACTTTGTGTTCCTGGTTGATCTTATCATGGTTTGTATCTAAGGGCAACACAGAAAAACGGAGTTATATGACGTGTAAGTATAATTTTTTTTTATCTCTTAAGTTATATATTTTATAATTTTGATTTTTGAAGCAATAATTATTAAAATAATGATATTTAAAGTAAAGCTTTCTGTTATTTATACAGAGAGAAAATTAAATTTGAATTTACTTTACTGAGATTCACTTAATCAAGTTACATTATATTTTATTAGTCATTTCTTTAAAAAAGGGTAAAACTTGCATATAATTTGTTGATTGTTACAAACAAAGAAGAAACTTTACCTAAAACAAATGATTAACAAATACTCAAGAAGTTTTGTTAGAATTCAGTTTTTTAAATTTTAGCTTAAAAGTATTTTGTCTTTGAATTCAAAATACATGCGAATGAATATAAAATTTGAAATGTTAAATTAAAATAGCTCGTGAAAAAACTATGGGAGATGTATTTGCAGCAGTTTGATTTTAATTGATTGAAAATTAATGTTTTTTCTTCTTTAAAAATACTTTCATCATTATTTGAAATATAATATTGGGTACTTGTTTGAAAAAATAAAAATGATAAAATGTATTGAGGATAAAAATTAATAATTGCCTCAATTAAACTGTAATAAAATGAAAGTAAGCAACTTTCTTTCAATTATTCAGCAGTTTTTGCTTATATCAGCAAATATCAGAAAGTTAAAGATTAATTGAATAAATAATTGTTAAAGTAAAATAAATATATACTGTAAAATTCAAATAATAAAGATATTCTAGTATTACATTGAGCCAGATTGAACACCTATTACTAGATTTATCTCTTAAAAAGTTTCAAATATCTGCTGAAATAGTTGAAGAAAAGAAAAATATTTGATTACTGGAATTTCATTTATTTTTAAACATATGTCAGTGCGAAATAGTCTTTCTATAAACAGTTCTAGGTAAGAAAGGAAATAAGAAAAAGTAAGAAAAACTAGGTAAGAAAGGAAATAAGAAAAAGATTATCTGCAGTGAATTAAGTTGCATAAAAAGATATGCAGTTAATGAGCTAGTAATCCTTTATGTAAAGCAATTACTCATTTAAATATTCCATGGAGGTTTCTTAATTTTTACTTGTGATTGTAGCTTAAAATGAATGATTAGTTGAATTATCAATTACAATGCATTTATTATTATTATTTATTTTTTTTTATCTTATCTTAATTTTATTTAGTGCTTTGCAAATTATTTTCTTGCTCTCATACAATGAAAAAAAAATTGACATTTTTTTATAAAATCGTTGATTTTTATTTATTACTGCAAAAGAGGGCAATTAAGCCAACATTCTTTCATATTATTTGTTTAAAAAACATCTAAGAAATGTTTCTGAATTAAAAGATAAGAATAAAATTTTATAATACTCATGAATGATGATGAACGTAAAAAAAAAAAAAAAAAAAAAAAAAAAAAAAAAAAAAAAAAAAATGCTTAAAATGTAATAAAATATTTCAGAGCGGTACACTTGTATTTATTTAATATTATAATTTATGCAAAACAATTTTTATACACTTATTTTTGAACGATTGTTCTTATTTGTATCCAAAAAATATTAATAATTGTTTTACAAGCGAAAAAGTTATGCATAAAAGATTTTAAAAAACTCTATTCAAAATTTTTCGAAACAAATATTCTGTGTGTGTCTCATTGACAGGTTCTAAATCATATAGTAATTTTTATATAAGGAATTCAAAAGAAAAATAAGATTGCTTTTTCTATTTATTTAGATTACCATTTCAATTTACACTGAATTAAATTAAACAGTGAACGTTAATTTCAGGCATATTATAAATAGTTTAATAATTTTTTGATACAGACGTAAATTTTTTTCAATTCAAGTAATTTCTCGTTATTTTCTATTTAATAATTAAGGAAATAGAAAATCTGTTTTATATTTTGTCAGAAAAAAAAAATTACATACTTAGCTTTTTTTAAAGTTCTGGTAAACGAAGTAGTTTTTTCTTAAATGCGCATGAAAGTTCTAATTTCATCATTATTTATCATAGCACATCGTGGAACATTTGACAAAATTTGATAATTGATTTGCTGTTCACACTAATATTTATCTCACAGAATCATTTTAAATAACCGAATTTTTTTGTCTCCCTCTAACATTTTTATTTATTCTTCCTAATTTGACTTTCGTACAGAATTATATATTTATGTGAGAATATTTCTCATACTATATTTTTCAAAGAATTACAATTCTAAATGATATAAAGAGTAACGATTTATACTTAACTAGTATCTCAGACACAAGGATAAGTTCCTAACAAGTTATAAGGAATAATATTTACTGCATAATTGTAGTTACTCTAATCAAGGATAATAGCTCAAGAAATTAGAGAAGAATATGAATTCGTAGTTTTGCATTGCATAAGCATATTTTTGACGATTTAACTTAAGTTAGCCCTAGACATTTAGGTGCGCTCAGTGCTATGAGCGGTCATAAACTTTAGGAAATACGTTATTTTTCCCAAGAGATTACTCAAGAATAATTTATCTTTAAGACCGTAGATTATTTAAAAAACATTTCTGATCTTGAACGCAAATTCGTCTTTCCCGGGTGATTTCCTCGGTTATAACAGTATTTGTATGGTCTGCGTATGATAAGGAATTGCCCGAAGTCTGTTAAATGGATGGTTCTTAACACATAAGATAAACAAATACGGATGGTCCTGATAGTAAAAAGATGTTTTGGATTTTGTCCAATTCTCATGGTGTATCCCTTTTAACTTGAGGACAATGTGTTGTTAGATCAATACAAATTCACTGATTCATTGCACTTATTTTGACTCTTTTGCAGCTTAAAATGATTTTCTCATAAAGTAATATATTTTATACATTATATTTATATATAGTGAAAGTAGTCAAATTGTATTGCTAAGCTGTAAATGCATATTGTCCGCTTCATGTTCCATGAGATTATATTTTTAGTAAAAATAATCAGCAAAATTATTTTGAAGCAGGCATTGACAAATAATAAAATGCTTTCTCCTTAATGAGAGTGATTTCTATATAGTAAAATATATTTTAACTTAATGGAAATGGGATGGATTTTAAATTAATTGGATTTATATATAATCAACTATCCTTTTATACAGTACGATTTCTTAAAATTCTACTCAATATGATTAAGTGAATTTTATAATCTGATGGATATAGTACTATTACGCACACAAGCAGATTTTTTGTATCAGTTTTACAATGTCCAAATTTTGATTTTGTAGCAATGTGTTGGATTAGTGAAGGAACAAAAAAATAAGGTGAGAAAATTTTAATTGAACATTTTGTTTCTTTGGTATTAATGTTAATGTTTGTTATTTTTAAGTGTATTTGTTATAGATTCCATTTTGAGCTACAATTTTAAATAGTTACAGAAAAGCACTTACAAATTGTAAACTTTATATTGTTTTATATTATAGTTTAATATTTCACACACACACACACACACACACACACACACACACACACACACACACATACATATATATATATGTATATTCATCTCCATATGTTGTTTATAAATTTATATGTAATAATATGTAATGATACGGTTCTTCTGTGATTTGATGATAGGAATTAATCGGATCAAATTTTATTAATTACATCGAAATTTAACAAGGGTATGAATCGAATTTAAAATGCTTAATGATTTTTATATCTATTTAAATCCTTCATTCGGATGCAAATTGTTATTTTACTTAAAACTATTAATATTTTTACCAACTTTTGAGTTATATTTTGACTATGAAATAATTATCTGAATAATAATGGGTATTTGATTATAGTCCAAATGTGTTCTAGGAATTTATGAATAATATTTCAATGATTAATTTTTTACTCAATAGAACCACATAAGAAGCGGAAATTCAAATTTTGATAAATCTTTTGTGAACTTTAAGCTTTCATTTAGAAGAAAATTTTAGTTATGTATGTAATACATTTATTGGTTTGTTTTCCTAAAAGAAATTCGTGATTCAATGTTCTTAAAATTCACTAAAATTATGTTAGTAGAAAAGGTTATTTTAAAATCAATGGTCAGAAAGTAAGAGAGAAAAAAATAATCATTTAATGCTTAGTAATAGATAGCAATCAGCAGTAAATAAATAAATTATTCACAAGTTTATGTTAACCAATATACCAACACGATAAGCAATGCTTTTTTTCATCACTGACCTTGATGTAGAAGCGGTCAGTAGAAGGTTACGACACTTGGAACACATGTGAAGCATGTGGCGTTTTGTTTGAATCGCTGTAAAATTTACACCTATTTTATGAGAAGCACGTACTAAAATGTACACCGTATATGGAGGCACGTACAATTTTTAGTTACGTCATTTGGCACCACGCCAATAGTGATATCAAAAGGAGAAGTTTGCATACATTAGTATGGTTTAGTTTCTAAAATAGTTCTCACACGTGTTTGATGATTCGAGCAGTTCCACCTTATGTTTTAGTAACCGTGTTATGAAAATTTTGTAATTCAATATTTGTAACATTTCGCTTTCAATTGGATTGTGATATTAAGCTAGTTTGAAATGAATCCTTAGATCGAAGAATAAAGTTTAACATCAGAAGTAAATATATGTATATAAAAAAGGAATCAAATTACCGCTTAATTTTAACGACTTTTGGTACTGAGATGCCCCAATGTAAACAGGATCTTAAGAAAACGCTATACTATTAAAATATTTTCGTATTTTAATATTCATTTTTAACATAAAATAAAGCATGCTCAGTATGCTACATAAACTCTCTTTCTTAAAAATCTGACTTATTATACTTAAAAAAGTTTGCAACAAAGATCCTTCACATTCTTATATATTTTTGGTTGGAAATGACTAGTATTGAAATATGGATGGCTTACAACAATATTTATGCAGATTTATACTCCAATATATGTCCTCACAAATGCTTAAGGAACCTTATTTCTTCTTTCAATTTTGTTGAAACCCGCGAGAATGATTGCGGTCATTTACTTTCGAATTCATTACTTCACATGGTGTGAAAAAAGGGTTATCGCGGGAGAAAATAGTTAGTAAATTATGAAGTGAATGAAGATTATGAAAATCTGTATAACAGTGCAATGTCATCGGAGACAAGTTAGCTTTTATTTGGAATTCCAGATCTCATTGGTGTTTCAGATGAAATTAATCAAACGATAGAATATAGCCCTGTTTTGACTTGTTAAACTACCATTAGATGCACTACAGGACAATATGAATATATAAAAAATTTATTTCAATAAATTGTATAATTATTCTAATTTCGATAAATTTATAATAATTTCAATAAAAATCCAGTTATATACTAGGTTTTCTAAATGATATGGTAATTTTGAATCTTTTTTATCATGAATAATTTAAACATAGAAAATAAAAATATTTTGGAAATTTCTATTGTCTTCAGTACACATTATTCATTAAGATTTACCTAGATCTATTAGTAAAGTACGAGAATTTTATTCAAGCCGATTAAAAATGAACAATGAATAATATTCAGGTTAACTAAGAACAAAGACATATATTTGATGTGATACTCTTGCTTTACGAAAAACATACAACTTAATTTTCAATAACATTTTTTAAAATTACTTATTATTTAGCTCAAATGTTACTTAAAGAGACATAAGTCTCTTTCGTAGTGATTACACTAAATCAACAATTTAAAAGAACGTATAGATATTTATTGATTGAATGAAAAT
>JAPDSC010126879.1:7188-19302 GCA_026290005.1 Latrodectus geometricus
TGTGTGTGTGTGTGTGTGTGTTTGTATGTGTATGTGTGTTTGCATGTGTATGTGTAATATATATATATACAAACCGTATAAATTATGTTATCAAAGATTACATATTAAACTCTATTAGAAGTATTAAATTATATCTAACTGTTCTTCGAGTAAGGCTATAAAAAGATGTTTTTGTAAGGCTATAATGTAAGGCTATAAAAAATTATTTTAAATAATTTTTTTTCAAGTTACGTATTTTACTATTTACTAACTGATTAATTATTGAGTTATTTAAATATTTGTTAAATAAGAAATTAAATAAAAATTATTACTTAGTTCTTAAAATATTTGTTGATTTCTAGAGATAAACATATTTACTTTATTTTTATTTAAAATACAAGCACATTTTTTTTAACCTGACTGATTATATTTGTATGTCCTGAATCTGAAATATTGATGTACATATAGCTACGTTTATTATGTAACATTAATTAGATAAATTAATCTTCTAAGATTAATTTAATGTTTCCAACTTCTAAGGCTAATTATCAACTTCTTAGTCTAATTATATATTAAAAGATTTTATTTTCAATCTTATACAGTAAAACAAATCTGTGTAATTTATTAATATTTAGAAGGTTGAAGCAAATATATATTAAATGAAATACATTTAAAAGTTTGAGATGAAATTTTAATACATCTTTTACCATCAATCCTTATTTAAAAAGTAATATTTCAGCGTATTTATAAAATATTGTGCGCACGGTGAGACGAATGCTTTAAGGAAACTATTCACTTTCTCACAGTAATACCAAAAGTCAATGTCTTGCATGGAAGAAAAGATGATTTTATATTTCCATATTATATTATAATTTAAAGAGTTTATAACAAAAATTTGTACTACCAATTTAGGAATAACGTGTTTCAATGATTCTACATCAAACAGGTGTAGTAATGTTTCATTTCAATCTTCATTAGGGTAATTATATGAAGTTCTTGTTGAAGTACGCAATATGTTTAAAGAAAAAAAATATTGAAATATGGTTTCACTGACTAAACTATTTAAATAACTAACATATTTTATATAAGAATGCACGTAAAATTTTGAAAAGAAATATTAAAATAAATAGTGGGATCTTTTTGACTTACTGATATAAAATAAATATTTAATAAGAAAATTTTTTTTTCTCATTTTATAAAATATTTTACAAATGAGAAACTTCATTCAAAGTAACAAAATATTTTACTTAAGAGTATCAAAGTCTTAAATTTAATATACCTTAAAATTAAATAACAGTGATAAATGTCTTTTTACCTAAAAAAAAACTATACAAATTAATTATAAAATAAAATAAATAAAAAAAAACTCTGAAACACTCAAAGATATTATTTCACAATGTACGCTTTATTTTAAGGAACAAATATTCATGGAAACGTAATTAGTAAACAAAACTAAAATTTATAACAATGTGTGAATTTCTTTTTAAGATTATTACCATATTTAAATTACAGCTTCTCACAATTAAATATATCACACTATAACTGTTATATAAAGTATTTTTTAATCAATAAACAATTAAACTGCTTAATTTAATAATGGCTTTGAAATTTTGTGTCTAGTGAAGGATGTTAAAGTTAAGTACTCTATGGTCAAATTATGAATTAACAATAATACGTACAAGACACAAGAATTTAAGCAATTTTGCCATAATAATACCCATAGTTTACAAATTCATAACATTATTAATGAATTTTGAGGAAATTACTTCCGACCTGATCACTCATATTTACCTATCCTCAAGAGAATACTTGTCATTTTAATAATACCTTTGCGTGACCTTACGTAGCTTTACCCGTTCGCTATTTATTTTCCAACTTTTGTTACGTATTACTAACAATCTGCAAAATTGGGCAACAAAATATTCATGTTACTGCATGTTTCTTTTAAGGTAACATATTCAGAGGATTTTGAGCTCATTTATAAAAGGTAATTTATGGAACTGCATAAAACAAGAGGTCATTGCCCCTTGTTTGTTAATGCTCACCATCCCAAGAGATTCACCATGCCTTTCTAATAATATGAATGCATGTCAAACGCTCACTTCATTTGTTTACCACTTAATACTTTACAAGAAACTGTATAACCACTTGTTACTGTAGAAGCTCCAAAAAATAAAACAATTTAAATTTATTACAATTTAAGCATTTATCTCTAACACAAAAATGCTTTTGATATTTTATGAAACATTTAAAATAAACTTATAACAAAATATTTAATAGAATTTTTTGAGTTATTAAGAATGCATTTTTTAAATAAATAATTTTTGATAGTTAGTTTTTAACTGTGAATCCTTGTAAAACATATAAATGTAACTAACACAATCTATGAGATGATAGTAATAATTTGGAATTGTTTATTTCTAGAATATGAATGTAATATTTTCTAACTATTTTGGCTATTTTAAAAAGAGTAGAGAAAACATATATATGTCTGAAACCATTATAATGGTGATTAGTAACTCGAACTACTAATCATTTCTAAGAAGTTAGTAATTAAACAATATTTTATGAGTAATATAGAATGCCACAGTTATATATAATGATTAATATTAAACACTGTTAGTCACCCAAATTGCAACATCAAGAAAGACATGAAATATCACAACAAAATTTATTTTGTAAAAAAAAATGTTGAACAAATTTATAGACTTCTGTAAAATGTGGTTCCTGCCAAAATCAGTAACCAGAATAGTCGTCATTGTTGGAGATCACCACAGCCACGCACCTCCGCATTGATTTAAAGAGACTTTGGATGTGTTTTTGGGGTACAGAAGATCAAACAGCTTCCACAAGTTGTCAAAGTTGATTTGATACTGCCTGGGGATACAATCTTGGTCAATTGTTGAGCAACCATCGAGCACATGTTTTCTATCGGTGAGATACCAAGAGAACAATCCGGCCAAGGTAGAATTGAATCTGGTGATTGACGAAGAACCCTTGCACAATGTGTGCCATGCGTGGTCGTGCATTATCCTGTTGAAATATGGCTATGGACAATCCTTGAAAATAAGGAAGGGCAACTGCTTCCAACACCTCGGGGATGTAGCTCTGGCTGCTTAAAGTACCGGCAATGCCTACTAGAGGAGTGCGAGAGTAATATCCAATACCACCCCGTACTATAATATTCGGTTCTGGACCAGTGTGGTTGTTCAGCATCCTCTTCAAAGATGTCTCTGGACTCGAATGCGATCATCGTATTTTTGTAGACAGAAGCGTGACTCGTCAGTAAAGGCAATTTCATTCCATTCTGCCATTTACCTCCTTCTTTTATCACGCCATTGGATGCGGTGACATCTGTGGTTCTTTGTCAAGGTTAGACGAGTCAAGGTATGTCTTGCGGGCAGACCATTCTTCTTTAAACGACACTGAATGAAGCGTTACAAACTATCTGTGCGATGGTTTCTATGTGGCTGAGCGATCCGTCGTACCATGTGCATAATTTGCCTGTCATCACGTGAAGTAGTGCACTGAGGAGGATGCGTTCGAATAAGAGGGTCTGCTATAGCCTTTTGTATCTAACGATCACATATCCGTTTTATAGTTGTTTGATTTTGTCGAACACGACTACCGATTTCCCTGAAAGATAATCCACAATCTCGGTATGCCACTACCCTTTCTCTGTCAAACTGTGATACTTGATCAAAAAGTGATCGCTATTTTCTACGTGGCATTGTTGATCTTTTTTTTAAACCACAAGTAAAAAATTATTCCAGATTTTGAAATCTTCGAAATCTCCAAACTTTAACTAGCCTAACTTAAACTTTAACCTCAGGCTTACGGAATATGCTTCTGTGCTGAAATTCTAATCATTTTGCACACCTCACCTTCACTAATACATATTTCAAATTTCATGTTATTTGCATTTTTCAGGTCGTTGCATTTACGGTGGCTAGCAATGTGACTGTGGCATCATATATGTGCCATTATTTATTACATTTTATACTAATACTAACTTTCTGTCATTTCTTCATTTTATTTTAATTTACAAAACAGTTATTCAAATTGTTTTAAACATTATCTGAGTTTAATAATATATTTTTTCTGATTTTTTAATTACACAATAACTTCAACTATTAAATTAAAAAAAATATCTAAAATAAATTACAAAGTATTAATTAGTTCATTTGAGCAATAGTATTTAAGTCTATTTTACTGAAACAATGCACTTCGACAAATTTAATACTATATAAAAAATAAACTTTTGATTAATATGTCTGTTCTTAACTTATGTCAATACTTAACTTATACCAGTTATATAACTCGCAGGATTGTTCTTTCTCTCTATTCAATAGAATGTCTTTAAATGTAATATATGTCAATCATCAGTTTTCATTTTTAATGCAAAATAAATTTCGAAGCATTAAATTCTATGAATCAGATTATATCTTGTTTTTATATTTGATAATAAAATAACAGCTTACTATGTATTTGTTTAAAAAATATTTTATACGGAAAAGTAGTGTTTGAATTTTTTAAAAATTGTTTAATGAGATTATTGATATGTCACATATTTAGACTTCTAATTTACCTAGGTATAATTCATGAGATTTTTTTTTATACTAACCATTATTTCTCCTTAAATACCAAAACTTTACTCTTCATGAAATATTTAACATAATTTTGATGATTGACAAAAATTGTCTATCGTCAGTGTTCTTAATTTTTTTTTTTTATCAGAAATACTTTTTTTTACAGGAAAATGTATTGGCATATTTTTATTATTGTGTTGGGAACAGCCTTATTCTCAGTCCATCGAAAGGCATTTTAATAAAAACTGCTTAAATTACCATTCATGCTGTATTTTCATGGATGATTGACACATGTAGAATTTCTAGAAACAACCTGGAAAACGCCCATGAGCTCAGGCTAATGGACATGCAAGCAAAAGGCAGAGCCACGCCATATATCTGCGGTTGTGCAACAGTTACTGAGATTAGATTCTTCCGATCTTAAGAATGATATCCTACTTCTAGACCACGGCTAGCTTTCATGGGTGAATTTTGTCATCATATTGTGAACTGGTTAATATACCAAGTCCAGTGTGAGGCATTATTATAGGCATCACATAAAAACTATTCGAAAGAACTTTCTATAGAGAGTGGGCCGTATTAACTTGTTGCAAGGGAAGAAACAGAAAACTTCCAAGCACTCACCCAATAGATGAGTGTATAGAAAGGTGAAAAGCAAAAGGCATCTCTTGCTGTTCAACAGTGGCTGATATTTTTACGCTGTGCAAAACTGTCTGCTACCACAAAGACATGTTTAATCTTTTCCTAGGAACATTTATCATGAATAGGATATTCGTAAATAAACTATTCATCATCAATATAAAAATATTTTCATCAAATATTAAGGATTAGTGATATTTAATTCTGTTTCTGATGAAACAAAATTATCAAAAAGATATTGTAGATGCAAGAAAAAAATCAAGGTAACAAGAATTAAAATTTCCAAAAATAGTCGAGAAATATAAATCTCTAATTATGAAATTAAATTATAAAAATTCAAGTGCATTTTAACAATAATTACTTTTAGAAATATCCTACAAAATCTTAAATTATTAAATTTAGTATTTCATTAAATTTAGTAGTGTTTGGAAAAACAAGGCACACAATATTTCTAATCACTTCCTTAAGAAAAATAATAAACATTAAATTTTTAAAGACAGAAAAGTTATGTTTTAAAAGTATTCATAAAGAAATAGTTATTTATGTAAAAAAGTTGGTAAATTCTATTTTTTTGATATTTTGAAGAGAAAAACGTTGAATTAATAAATGCTGATATTAAAATTTGCATTATAAGACATAGAATCTTGAAATAATATATTTGATTATCAGCTATATTTAAAACTCACATAAGCCATTAACTATACATTTTATAAGAGAAGTAGTTGTAAAACGAATATCATTTCTTTAAAGCATGCAATGAATTTTCATGTAGCTTATAAATAATAAAAAAGAAAAAAGATCTAAAAAATTACGACGTGTTCATCACTGTTACATAGAGTCCTAATGTAACATGTTTCGAAAAATCTTTGAACCTTTATTTGAGACTTTGGTGTTTTTGAATGTCTTCTGCACGTACTTCTATCATTGGTCTTTAGGGAAATCATACTATCATTGACAAAAAGACAGCTTATACGAAAATTACTTGATGCTGAAACATGCAATGCAAAAGGTTATCTGAGAAAAGCTTTCGAGGAAACTCTCTTTATATAAAAAATAGTTTTTTTAAGCAAAAATATAATATTTCAGAAAGAAATAATTTTCCTAATTTATTAATCTTGCAAATATTAAACAGCCGTGAAATAATTCAGTAGAGAATTGGTCTTTTAGCTACTAAGAAATTCATAATTTTAGAAAGAAAGTTTAGAAAGGAAATGATTTTAGTTCAAAAAATTATATTTTCATAATATTTTGTTATGTTTATATTTACTTCAATTAATTTAGAATCGCATTCTAATTTGATTAGTGAGAAATTTTTTCAACAAATTCAGTATTAAATTTAAACATTATTATTAATATTGTTAGAAATATTGAACTGCTTTTTGAGACTTTATAGAAAATGAATATTCTGTTAACAAAATCATGCATTTCAAAAATATCTTTCTATTCATTTTAAAAGATAGATTCAAGCATAATTTTTTGAGCGAATAAGTTCATTTGTATTTTAAAATACTTGATTCATGCAATTAATTATTGTATAACTGTTTCCAAATTATTTTGTTTAAATAATGTTTATTAAAATAAGTAAATTATTTTGTATTTTGTTTAAATAGATAGAAGCTCCAAAGTTGCTTAAAAATTTTATATTTAAAATTTTGTGATAAATTTCAGTTATAAATATATAAGAAGCTTGCAGTTAAAATTAATTCAAATTTTTGTCATTAATTATTAATTTATTATAATTTTATTTAATATTTTTATAAAAATGTAATTTATTGCCATTAAAATTACTTCAAATTAAAATTTGTATGAATTTTATGTTTTATGTTCAATTAGAAAGTACAGCTAATTCTTACATAGTTTAACTTTATATTTATACTCCATCGTAAGAAAATAGTTTAGTAAGGAAGCATTACTTTTATGGATAGTCAGTAACAATTTTTGTAGCATTTTTAATAATGTATCTTCAAAACTGCAACATAAAAATGTTTAATGTGGTTTTAATGTTTTAAATATTAAAAATTTATATATTTTTAAAAAAGGAAAACAAATATAAAAATTTATTTCATTTTTTCAAGAAATTTTTAATTGTAAACCTAAATTAATACTCTTAAAACATATAAAAATGTCAGCTTAAATTTCAAAACTCTTATTGCAATATTTTAGTAAAATATTAAGCTATTAATCAAAATATTAAATAGAAATTTCATAAATCATTATTTTCAGTGTTTGAAAAATTCATGCAAACTTATTTATCAAATCTATGTGTAAAATAAGTGTATTTATCTATTGAAATATTTCTTTGGAATTTCAGAGAGAAATGATGTTCTTGTAATTATATTAGGTAAAAAAAAACAATAATTTTGTTCTAGATTTAACACAAATATATAGGTAAAGCATTTATTCTAGGTATGATTGTTATACGAAACCTGCAGTATATTTTTTCAAAACTTAATCAATGTATTGAATAACTATTAAGTTTTTCAGAATCTTCTAAACTTAATTACCTTGAGCAATTTACTTAAATGAGAAATTTTCCTTCTTTTTTGAAGAAATGTTTAGTGTGGCATTAACATTATAAAGGATGGCAATTTATGCTGAATAATTATATTTAGTCTCGCTGAACTTTATTGAAATCTGGACATATTTGGAAATCGATTTATATGAGTTTCATGACAGAATTCTGCAAATAAATTAATTTATTTAATACATTTCTGTGCATTATTTGTTATTATACATTGGGAAAATACATATTACATTAAATGTAAATGTTTTCAAATCCTTTTACAGATTTATGATTTTCAAATAATTAACCAGTTGGATTTATTATTTTATTCTAGTTGTTATTGCGGTTTTTTGTTCTATATCGGAACACTTTATAGTATAATGCACATCTTTTATTACATTGTATTATTTGAGAAATATTATAAAAAATAATCCTAGGTAAATCAGAGACAATTTAATATTTCACTTTAAATCATAGTAATTTTTTATATTACAAAACATTGTTTGTAAAAACATTAAAATTTTAAATATAAGATTAAAAAAAAAAAGACAATGCGTGCTGTTTTTTTTTCTTACCTATTGTTGATGGAAAAAATGTATGTAATGGATCAAAGCAAATTAAACATTGATTTTGTATTTTTTTTCTTTCGATCTTATATGCATATGAAATAAGGGAAATGTGTTTACTTACGATAATTTTATTTTAAATTAGAGTTCTATTTAAATATGAAAGAATATCGAGTAGCCTAATCATGCATATTACGTTCAAAATGTTAAAAATGCAGATCTCAGACAATTATCCTTTTATTACTTCAGACAGAAATTGCGGATATTTTTTTAAAATACTGTAATAGAATATATGATTTTTTGGTTTTTTTGTCAGTATTCTGAGCATATGATTTATTCTGAAGATGACACTGTAAGAAAAAGCTAAAGAAATTATTGGACTTTCCTTATAAAAGAAATAAATAAAGTTATAATTACAGTAAAACTTAAAAAAAATTTATAACTGTCTGAATTTAATAAAACAAAGGTATTTATAATTTCTTATTGCATAATGATATGCCAATAATCTTGGAATGTTTAAATTTTATTTATCGAATTAATTAGAAATACATTAAGATTCTAAACTTGAATCACATGATTTTTTTAATTTGTAACTTTTTAAAGCTAATATGTTTTGATAAAAAGAAACAAAATTTTAAAGATGAAAAAAGTAATGTGAACATGTTTTCTTAATTAATGCAGCTTCTTATGTTTCACTTGGGTTTCTCTCTTAAGCAAAGAGAATAACATTATGTAATTAATTTGATATTCTCATTCCCTCTTAAGATTAAAAACACAACTGATCAACCTTGGAAATAGATATTAATTAGTAAAAGTTAAATTAATTAATTAAATTAATTAATTAGTTAAATAGAAAAAGTTAGTGCCCAAAAATTGATGTGAGCATTTACTTGTATGACTTATCTAAGAAAAATGCCTGGTATAATCTGCCATCATGATACGTAAAGCTTCAGAACCTAGGTTTTTTTTTTTTATCTCAGAAAATATAAATTGCGGTGAATTTGATGGAGAATAAGAGACGAAATTTTTGTTTAATGGATATTATAAAAGCAATATTATAACTATTACTAGAAAATAGTGTCTACTTCTAACAAAAGATAAATAATTTTATAGAGGGATAAATAAATGTTGACAAAAACCAGTGTTCTCAGGAGTCATGAAATTCGGTATTTTCGTAAAGCACCAAAGCAAAGCGAAGCAGAAATCGAGAATATTTTTGCTTAGAAAGAATTTAAAATGGTTGGTTTATTCTATGGTCATTTTCTACATACATACATCATGCACCGGTTAATACCGGTGGATGATGAATGTATTTTAACCGTTATACAAACACGTAATTCGTATTTGTACCAAGAATATAAATACGAATTAAAGTGGATTCAAAATCATTAGAGAGATCTAAACTAAATGCAAGCTTTGTTCCCAGGGACTTAAACAGTGATAACCATTTGGTGACCAGCTTTATGGAAATAGGTAAATTTTTATGAATGTATGTATGTGAGCAAGACTAATGGTGATCTTAAAGAAACAATAGAATATAAAATTAATGCTGATATTTTAAAAATATTTTAAAACCAACTTTTTGGTAAAGGGAGATCAAAACAAATTTAATTTTTAAATAAATGATATAAATCAAGCTTTGTGTATTTTTTTTAAAAAAAAAAGCTAAATTAGTATGAGAACCTGGATCTAAAATTTTGACTTTCTTGATCACTAGATAGGAATTCTATTGACATTTATTGAAATGTATAGGTAGGATCAACTATATCCCGACTGCAGTCAAATGTTTGTTTTGTTTGCTTTAGGTTGAGAACTGCCTGGGGTTGATTGTTATCTCAGTTTTAAATATCTGTAGTGGTTCAAAACACATTTTAAATTGTATTTTCTGAACTAGTTTTGCTCATAAAAATTTTATTTTAGCTAAGAATAAAAATAACGAAGTTGTTGTTAACCTTTGTTAAAAAGCTAACTTATAAATCCCACTTTAACAAAAATAATTAAAATATTTAACACAACTCATTCAGTAATTTGGCACATTTTAGGATATATTATCAAAAATTAAGTAGTTTTATCCAAGTTAATTTTGATGAAAACAAAAGTTTCACTAGCTAACAACTTGGAGGAGCAGCTAACGTTCGTTGCAAATCTTCACGTTATTCAGAATAATATCCGCATAATTATTTATAAGGTACCATGTTATTTCTAAAATAAAGTTATTATATATGTGATGTTATGCACACATGCTGACTTTTTGCATGATGTATGCACTATTATTGCACAAATATGCATTTTTAACGTTTCCCATTATTTTACCAGATAGTCCAAATAAAATAAGGTTCTAGTAGGGGAAAATCCGGATATATCCAGTACATCTCTCTCCAATGTATGACAAGACATTGAAATAGATGAAGAATTATGAGACTAAAGCTCCAAACTTAGATTATATACCGCAATAAATCAGAGAAAGCTGAGTTAAATTGTAACATCAAAAGCAAGTTGTTATTTTTTACTAAATTTCATCATTTTAAACTTTTTGCTTATTTTTTCGCTTTTTCTTCTTCTAAAATAGAAATAAAAGGTTATTAAAAATAAATCATATTTCAGACAATTTGTCAATTTTCTTAATTTTCTAGAAGCACTTGAACTATTGGAGATCGAACATTAGTTCAGATTTTCCGTAAACCTAGCATCATCTAATATCTTGCCATCCCATCTCATGAGATTAAAATACAGATTTAATGGAAACACAAAATCAAAACTCCGATGTTTCTTATAAAAAAAATAATTAGGATCATAAAATAATTGGAATTCAATAGCATAAAATTTTCTCAAAAATCAATTATAGCCATGTATAATCTGACATAAAATAAACAGAGTAATTCTAAATAGTTTATACAAAATAAGAAGGATGATTGTACTGATTTAGATGAGCGATAATTACCATTAAATGTTGGATCATATCCCATATTATGAAAGAGGAATGTAGAAACTTATCAATCAAGAACACTGCGCTACAAATATCAAAGTGAATTACGCGCTCTCTAGTCATCAACTATAAGCAATCCACAAAGTTATTGGTTCTATTCTTGTTGGGCTTCCTGGATTTGAATATTCCCGGTGCTTGTTTTAAGTGATACCCTTACCACACAAAAGACCATTTGATATATCTTATTTTATTTTCTTAATATAACATATCTTATTTTCTTGCAACAAGTTATTTTCAGTTCATTAAGGGCTATTCCATTCCTCATTTAATGAGACACATTTATGCTCTATGGAACCCCACCACATTTTTCATTGCTGCCTGTAACCTGCGACTTAGCCTCCTCATTTATTTCAACTTATACATTTTATTATATTTAGCCCCTTGATCATACTCAAAGCATTTTTCCTTCCAGGGAACATTTAATCTTTAGTGTTCAATACACATGTGGACTCAACTTAAAATCTAATGGCAGGAATCGTTTAAGTCACGAAATATATGAACACATCAGGAATTTTGGACTGGTTAGCGCAGTCGTTCCTTCACCAATGTCAACTGCTCAAAAGTACTCATGGTTAGCATTTTGAATACTTACTGAGGTGGAATTTTGAATCTTTCACTCAGCAAAAAAATATAATTGTGCAACTTTTGTTATTGCTCATTCGGTTTGCTTTTGGCATATGCTCAGACTTTGGTTATTGCTCATTGGTATATGCTCAGACTAGAATTCTAATATTCCCCTTTTACGCTTTCCAAAGTGGAATGCGAGTTTATTTCTGCCACTTATATAACTATTTCCGTTCTGAATGTGTATTCTTAATTTGTAAAAGTCATTTAGAATCACCTTGCATAATA
>JAPDSC010126879.1:30465-49896 GCA_026290005.1 Latrodectus geometricus
ATAAACACTTCTTAAATATTATAATCTCGTGATCATTTTTAACTGTATCACTTCAAATTTTAAATATCCTCACACTTTATATTTTAAACAATGTTTCACATATTTATTTCTTTTGTGTAAATTCCTTTTAAGCAATTAATAAAAAATGTAAATCTTTAGTTAATATAATATTCTGAGATACTAAGATTCTAATCCTGATATATGATAGCAATTTATGATATATGTGCGATTAACAATTTACACCTAAAAGTAATTTAAATGATATACACATTTAAAATTTACTTTTTGTACTTCTGATATCTTAAATTCCTTAAAGAAAATGTATTAATGGAAAATTTATCAACCAATTTTTTGTCATATTTCATTGGACTGTTTACCTTAAGTGTACTTTACTTTACCTAACAATTCCTTAAATTCCGAATTGAATTAGAAATTATTTAGAACAATCGAACTATAAAATTTTGCAATGATTAATTAAGAACATTAATCAAATAATTTAAAACAACCTTCTGCAATATTTTTTTGGTTGGTTATTTATAATAAGATCAGAGGCGTTTTTACAAAATTCAGATTTATTTAAATTAATTCTTCACTGGCTGTGATCCTTTTTTCCACTGTAGAATATTAATGAATACCTTAAATCCTACTCACGTTGGATTGTATCGAAATTCTATGAATTGAATACTATTTCACATTTTATTTTTGTTTTCCATCAATACTAAAATGTAAAAGAACCTCTGAATGCAAATCTAGTTAAGAAAGCTACAAAAAACACAATACTAAATGCCAATCTTTATTTATTTGAATTACGTGACACAAAAGCAGAATAACAAACATCTGAATGTAATCCTAGATTTTGACTGATAAGAGTTTGAAGAAAACAAAGGACAACATTCTAAAATTTCAAGTTTTTTGAGTTTATGCACGTGTAATAAAAAATTTAACTATGAATAGTTAGATATTGTAGATAGATTGAAAAATTAAAAATAAATTCATTAATTTTTCGATCATTTTCTGAATTGAAATATTCTTTATTGCACTCCTGGCCATTAAAATTGCTACACCAAGAAGGCGACATGCTACAGACGTGAAATTTATACGAAAGGAAGAAGGTGCTGTGATATGCAAATGATTAGCTTTTCAGCGCATTCAGACAAAGCAGGCGCCAGTAGCGACATCTGCATTGTGTTTAAATGAGGAAATTGTTTAGCCAGTTCCTCATACACAAATTGCATTTGAACGTTGTTGCCTGATGAAAAGTTGTTGTGATGCCTCGTGTAAAAAGGAGAAATTCGTACCAGCACGTTTCTGACTTTGATAAAGGTCAAATTGTAGCGTACCGGGATTGCGGTTTATCTTATAGCAGTATTGCTGCTCGCGTCGGTCGAGATCCAATGACTGTTAGCAGAATATGGAATCGATGGGTGCAGGACGGTAATACGAAACACCATACTGGATCTCAACAACCACCTATCACTAGCAGCCGAGAAGACAGGCATATCATCCGCATGGAAGTAATGGATCGTGCAACTACGCCACGAGCCGTGAGTCAAGAAACGGGTTCGTTTGGAAGACAACAAGTGTCTGCACGAACAGTTCGACGACGTTTGCAGCAGCATGGACTCTCAGCTCGGAGACCATGGCTGCGGCTTTCCTTGATGCTGCGTCATAGACAAGAACGCCTTCAATGGTGTGATCAACGACGAACCTGGGCGCACGAATGGCGAGACGTCATCTTTTCAGATTAATCCAGGTTCTGTGTACAGCATCATGCTGGTCGCATCCGTGTTTGGCAGCATCGTGGTAAACGCACACTGGCAGCGTGCATTCGTCATCGTCATACTGCACCATCACCTGGCGTGATGGTATGGGGTGCCATTAGATACACGTCTCGGTCACCTCTTGTTCGCATTGACGGTGCTTTGAACAGTGCACGTTAAATTTCTTGTGTGTTACGACTCATGGCTCTAAACTTTATTCGAGCCCTGCGAAACCCTACGTTTCAGCAGGATAATGCCCGATCACATGTTGCCGGTATTGTACGGACCTTCCTTGATACGGAACATGTTCGGCTGTTGCCCTGACCAGCACGTTCTCCAGATCTTTCACCAATAGAAAATGTCTGGTCAATGGTTGCCGAGCGACTGGCTCGTCATTAAACGCCAGTCACTACGGTTAATGAACTGTGGCATCGTGTTGAAGCTTCATGGGCATCTGTACCTGTACATGCAATCCAATCTCTGTTTGACTCAATACCCAGGCGTATAACTGCTGTTATTACTGCCAGAGGTGGTTGTTCTGGGTACTGATTTCTCAGGATCTATCTAGCCAAATTTTTTGAAAATTTAATCACTTGTTATTTCTAGTATAATATATTTGTCCAATAAATATCATTTTTTTTATCTGCATTTCTTCCTGATGTAGCAATTTTAATGTCCAGTAGTGTATATGTAGCAAAATCACATCAGAAATTTGAATGCATATTGATTACGATTCAAAATAGTATTGTTATAAAATTCTACTGAAAAGAGAATATTAGTTTTAGTTCTAGATGATTTATCTAAAAATGTATAATTAAAATGCTTGATTGAAAAATTGTGCATTTTTCTTTAAGCACATTATTTGGTTATAGTATTTATTGATGTGAAACTATTTTATCATTTCAAAAATTAATACATAAAATCTTTTTGATTTTTTAAAGAATTTTTGGATTGATGATATATATTAGAATTGGTTAATATTTGTTAAAAATTGCGACAGTAATTTCATTTGATAACTCAACGAGTAAAGTTGATAAAAATGATTGATGTTAAGTAATAAAAAATATCATTTCTATTCAGATATTTTTCTATCAATTATACATTTATTTCATAAACTAGTTAATGTTTTCTTCTCTTTGTATTTTTATAATATTTTCTATTAAATATTTTACCATTTGTTAATTTAAAAAAATGTACACAAGAGTATTCAATTCGAACTTCTTTTTAAATAAAGATTTTATTATAATAACTGAAGAGTTATTATCATAACTGATTTTATAAAAATGAGTCAAAAATCTCCTTCTAAAACCAATATTTAAAACTAAATTTTGAGAAAACGATTGCAAACTATTTAGAACACTTATAAATGCAGAAAAATATTCATGCCCCAAATTTGAAATTTTTACTCAATAGATGTGCGGTCCTAATAAAAATAGTTTTTTTATTTCTTACATAAATTTATCTTACTGGAGGATTCAAAAAATTCTGCTTTTTAAAATATTCCTGTAGCGAAAATTATTGAGCAGAATCTTAAAAACTAATGAATAAAGACAACATGGAACAGTTTGTTCCTAGCAAAAAAATTTAAACGTCACCACAAGGTGGTTTTCTACTGTATTTTCTTTTCTAAGTTGTAAGGCTATTGCGGAAATATCATACACAAATTTTATTTGACACGTGCAGAAAGATAAGCTGTATAAAACTGGTAGAGTCTAACTTAAATCATGCATGCCTATATTCAAATAATAACGTTATTTAGACAGTAATGTACTTAAATATAAAAATTGTCTTATTGGAATGGTGAGAGTGTTACAGAAGCTAAATTACATGTTAAAATAATTTAACACTGCAAGGTACTTGAATGTTCAGCCAGGAAAACCATGGAAATATGTTAAGTTCAAAACTCTCGAAGACATATCTTTATAAGTGGAAGAAAATATGAAGTCTTCACTGATAAAAATAAAAAAAATTGCAGACTGCAGAAACCGTTGGCCAATATCGTTCTACTATTCACTGGTTATACTATAATCCTTATAATTGTTACATGTACAGAGAGTCTTACCAGGTGATATTATTCACTAAAATACCTTTACATTGTAGCTTCTTACATTCTATTTTGCATCAAACTGAATGACAATGAAAACTTTTGTGGATAGAAAGTATTTGCTTAAATTTTTAAGTTGTGATTAACATGAATAATTTTTATATTTTCAGGGCTAAGAGACACTATGTGCTTGTAACGACTTGGTGTAGAGTCTTAAAATTCTTTAATCTGGCTCACGATAATGTAAATATAGAAGCAATCTGTGATCTTGCTAAGTTGGCAATAAATATTTTTAATGTTCATGATGAATGATGGTTCATCCACGTATTGCTAGATGTATAATCCCACATTATTTTGTAAATAGAATCATCATTTGTCTGGTTCTTACTATTTAATCTTACAGATCTCCAGATTTTAAAGTTTGCAGTTTTTAGCTGAAGGATTATCTCAAAAATTTAATCTTAAGTTATTAAATTGTATCTATCTCTAACCATAAGAGAAACACGAGAAGTCATATGTAAACTGTGAATTATCTTAGTGCAAATCGCATAACAAATGTTCCAGAAGTAGCTGTATTTAATATTACGATGAACTGCACACTTTAGTAAATAGGCTAAAACCAAAGAGCAGAATATTTCTAAAAAATAGTATATAGAGACACGTGTCTTAAATATGTAAAATTGTATTGATACAAATAAAAATTACTGATAGAAAATATAGGAGCCTTAGAACCTAAGAACCCTTTACCCGTAAATCTTCTTACATAAAAAAAATTCCCTTTTTGCAAACCAGATAGTGATGTGTGGCTCACAAAACAAATGAGCAATGTTTTATCATTTGAATTTTTCTGACTAGTTGAGTAAAACCTCATAAAAAAAAATAGAAAGAATTTGACCTGTTCTTGAAATTATTGGAAATGCGCCTAAGTTTGAAATTTGAAGAGTGAAAAGCGGAAAAAAAACTAGTTGGAGTGTTTGTGCAAATAACAGAATCTAAAGGAACAAAAAAAAAGGACGAAAAAAAGCGAGAAAAGTTGACTTACAATAAAAGTTAAGAAAACATTTGAGAAAGTTTGGCTAAAGCGTGAGAGAGCAGAGACCAAATTCTACATCACTCTATCTGACTAGAAAAGAAAATTACTCCAACTGAACAAAAAGAAAAAAAAACTGACCGGAGCTCGAGTAAATGGAGTGGAAAATGAACACAGTGATGTACCACCAAAATCAAAGTCCTCACTAATTAAATATCCGTTTCTACTGGGTGAGATTTTACCTTTTCATATCACTTTCAGAATGGGAAAACATTTATATTGAAATATATAAAAGATATTAAATTTTCATAATATGATAGATGTAATAAAATAATTTGATTATGCCAAATAATTATTAATGTAGCTAGTTGTTAAATAAACTCTTTATTATATATTCTTTATCTATATAAATGCATTATTGTCTTCAGAAATAAAACGAAATTGAATTAACTTGGTGATATTTCTCTCCCAAAATTTGTTTCAATACAATATATGATGCTTTCAACAGAATATATGATTTTATGTTTTTCGATTTTGCAAACAAATAAAAAAGAAGCACGCGGACACAAGTCTCTCGAGTTAATGCTTGTAAGATATGGAAATAATATCCAGGTTACATACGTCTTCTAGTGTTAGCGTTTGAAACTAATATTAACTTTTTGACAAACAAATTCCAATTCTATCCTCTACTATTTCACAACTGTTATAATATTCTTCTTAATATACTTTTGCAAGACTTATTTTAAAAAACTTGTTCAATTTGTGAAACACCGTATATATATATATATATATATATATATATATATATATATGCGTATACAATCACATATACACATATTTATATATTTATACATAAAAATATTACAGAAATTACAGAGTTATAATAGGAATCTTGTATTTATATTAACTATATTACTGAATATAATTTACTGATATTTAAAGCATAAATTTTTTATTCAAAATTTAATGTCATCCAATATCAAACAAGAGTACAGAGGGAAAAAAGTATTTTCATTGCTTTTCTATTTACGACTAGCGTGACTTTAAATTAAGAATAAGATTTAGACGGCTTCTTTCACTTTCCAACCTTTCAGTGAATGCCAAGACTTGATTGGATGTCTCTTTTCTTTTCATCAACTTTTATTTACCTATAACTAAGTTGGCGAGAAAAACTGTAAAGAAGCTACAAAAGCTAAAAGGGTTTTGTTATTCTTGTAGAACTATTTCAACAATCTTAGAGAATAAGGCTTGCAAAGGTATTCATCAATTTCTGAAAAAGATAAAGAAGTATTTAATTTGAGACAATAAATTTGAAAATAAAATATTTTATCTCTTTCAAAAATTTTAATTAAAATTCTTAGTAAAAATATTTATGTATTATAAATGAGATATTTTTATAGCATGGGAAAATAAAATAAATAAATATATCTTCATATATTTGTTTTATTTTAGAACTATAGGTTTTGATAACTTATTGTCCTTTTGAAAGAAACAATAAATGCATTCACAACAGTAACATTTTCACATAAATTGTTGTTGAAATTTAATAAATGATTTTTTATAAGTATTTAATTAGATATATGATAATCCATATTTATACAAGGGCATATAAATCTCTGTGTTAATTGTCATTTCGTATTCTTCAGTATTTATAAATCCACAGTGAAAATATTATGTCACTTTCGGGATTAATACAAGTTAAATTAGAAAGTTCTTGCCGTTTTTGAGTTGTCATAAATAAAGAGTAAAAAAAGTATAGAAATTAATTTATGACATGGTTTAGACACTGTTCATTCTAGATAAGGAATATTATTCCTTATAAAAGCAGGTCCACCACGAACATTCATCAATCGCAACTCGTATTGTAAGGAAGAGAAAAAGCCATGTCTAAGGAGCTCTTTCAGTGTTGTTTGCCTTAAGACTTCAAAGTTTGCTTATCTGCTTCTACATCTAGTCACCGACTATATCAAGTGTTTGGGGATAGTTCTGTGAAAGAACGTCCTGCAAGACATTGGTTTCAACATTTCAGATCAGAAAATTCGTCCTTCTACAACCACGAAAGTTTATGCTTTATGTCCATTTGACTTGTCTTCAAGTGGTTCACTGTGAGCTGCTACAATGCTTCAAGTGCGTCAAATGGTCACTGTGGACCTGTACTCGCAGAAATCGGAACGTGCTCAACAGGCATTGCAACGGATGGAGCCAGCACTGGTTAATCTCAAAGGTTAGCTTCCCTTGCCCTATAACTCGAGGCCGCTTGTCGTGCGATTGGCGGTTAATAACCTACAGGGATTTTTTTAAGTTAATATAGCACTTCCAATATTGCTGGCTAAAAATCAAACTCACAGAATGTCTATCATTGATTTAAACTATTTTCTGAGAATTATGATTCTTTTAATAAGTATTCGTCATTTTTTCATAGTAACATACACACAAATATAAATAATAATCTGATTGTTAAATTTTGTTAGGCGAGTAAGGGAGAAGTTAGCAAATGACCTTATGTTAAAGTCTATACACTACACTTTTTACCAACGTAAACTTCAAATTCAGTTACCTTCAGAAGAATTGTCATCATGATAATGTATTTTTTGACAAAATTTTATTCTCTTTCAAATAATCATATAAAGAATTCATATTCATAATATCCTTTACTTTGGTAATTTAAGAAGGAATGCTACAAACACACGAATAAGTATAATTTCATTTTACAGTATATATTAATATAATTAACACCCATTTGAAAATTTAATCATAAAAACAAGGGAATAGATTGGAAAATTTAACTGTATGAATAAATTTGTGCAATACGATGAGACTACTTTTTTAATATACAATTATATTCTTCTATATTTTAAAAATACTTTTCAAAATATTTTGTTACATAGAAAGGTACCATATAATACAAATATTTTAAATAAATTTGTATTTTTGTGTGTTGTATAGTTGTTTATTTTTAAAATGTATTCTCAAAAAGTTTCGTTTATAAAATACTCAACATTTTTGAAATTTAATTACTTTGATATAGACTAATTTCATACTTAATTCCATATTAAGATATACAATGTAACTAAGTAATGAAAAAGTGTCACATCTATTACAAAATTCTGTAAAGTAAAAGTTTTTTTATGTGTGTTGTCTTATCTGCCCCAATTTACAAATGAAGGATCTTGGATGAAATCATGCAGAAAGGTCCAAAAAACATTATTTTTGTCTTCAGATTATTTCTGAAATTAACGAGGCGTTACAATTCTTTGGAGCCAAAAGTCTGCCAATTTGGAAAGTTGCATGACAGTTGAAATGAAATGCCAGCAAAAAAATCACAGTAACATTTATTTTTTAAATTTTATTATTTTATTAATATTTTTAAGGAATAAATGAAAGCTGATATCTCACGATGTTTACTATTTCTTCCACTTAAAGTATATCTTTGTTTAAACAAACAAAAGTAATTATTATCATTTCTTACAAAATTTAAATCACGTAGATCTTTCCTTTTACAAATTTTAACAAAGAATTTATGTTAAAACTGTTGTAAAGTTCAACAATGAATGTTAAAAGGTGATGTATAAAATCTAATTTGATTAATTTCCATGTTTAACATATCTATACAAATTGTTTAAGTAACTAGGAATCAAATGATTTAATGTGCATTGTCAGAACAAATTTGAATTTTTAAAAAGGATTTTAATGTAATTTATTATAAACTTTTTATTTATAAAAAGTATTAATATTTACTTCTTTGATGAATATGGATGAAAATATATACCACGATTCAATAAACTTTATATTTATACGATCATAAACTATATTATAATGACTAAACATATATATGTTTAGAAGTGTATCCAATGATAAATATTTAATATATAGATTAATAAAAAATCAATTTATTTAGCATGTATAATCTTTTAATAGAGCTGTAAAATTCTAAATGTATCCACTCTTACTATTATATCATTGTACAAATATTAATTTTATATTTTTATAGTTATGAATATTCCATTGCATAATATATTTGCAATATAAACATTTTTTTATGAATAAAATATCATGATTCTTAAGCAAATATATTACTTTGTGTCAAGTGTACTTTACAAGAGATAATAAATATAATGCGAATTTTTTAATATTTCACTTTAGCAAAATCGTTCATAAATTTTATTAAGAGCCTCATATATATAATCCCCATTTTTATATTGTTTTTCTTATAAACATTTTTTTCATGTTATTATACATCACCTTCAAGATGATTGGATTAGAAGAAGTCTTTCCGTTTCCAGATCAGTTGAGAAAAGCTCGTATGGATTCTGTTTATGACCAATAAAGCCCAAAAGCGTGCAACAATATAATCCAGTGTCATATCGATTTCCTTTTGGGTTTATTGCTTTCGAGTCATTTCATCAGATGTAAATATGTAATTGCCATTTCTTGTCATAAATTTCAGAAATTAAGCTTGTGTAGAAAATGAAGGGTGTTTATTTTTCATTCTTTTGTCAATAAGTATGGCTTGTTATAACAATACGTAAAGGGAACACTTATTATAGCTAATTATGTCGACTATTTTCGTTAAATTAATAAATTAGAATTTGAATATTTATAAGTAAAACACGAAAAAAAAAAACAGTTTTACTATAATTAAATACTTTTGAAATTCATATAACATAATTGTTTAACATAAAATTCTAGTTGGTATATCCAATTGGATAATGTCGTATTTGCAAAGTTTATATAGTTATATATTGAAATATATAAAATATTTTTGTAAAGTGTTAGATAAATTTCCTGACTAAACAAAATGTTCCTCTAGTTTTAATCAACTATTAGCTTCAATGCATTATAGTGAAGAACACCAAAAATTATATTAATAGTTAGTGGTTGCTTAGCTGTCATGTGAAAAAATTACACTTTGGCAATTGATAAGGACCGCTTATGAAAAAAAAAATATTACTTGCTTTATGATGATATATTTGATAATATATATATAATCCATTTGGAATTTTTATTTAAAAAAATTAAACGTTTCTTTTCAAAACATAATATTCTGTGAAACAACATTTGTAGTTATTAGGTTAAAAAGAAATTTAAAAATTGATATTGTCTTGTAAGTTGGTATCTACAGTACAAAAAAACATAATTTAATACTTTGAAAATGAGTAATTATTTCTTTAAATATTAATATGTAGTTATAAGGTACATTTTAATTTTTTCTCAGAATGGTATTTTAAAGCTGAGAAATTTTCAAAAGATTAAGTTTTTAACCCATTCTCTGTATAATTTGGGAATCATTTGCAATGATTTGGAGGAGGTGACCACATTTTCTCGTACTGAATCTCTGGATATCAGTAGAGGGTTGGTAACGTGTTTACGTTAATTTGTGAAGCACTAATTCTTTTCACTGGTGCAGTGTGTACACGCAGTGGTGTGTTTCATTGAATATGAAAAACAATAATAATTTTAATACCGAAAATTTATTAAATATGGATATTTAAATGTACATATGAAAAAATAGGCAGAATGTGTGGGTTGTTTGTCACTCAATGGTAATTTTTTTGTTAGGAGGAAAGGAATTAAAATTAATCAGTCAAATCCTAACAAACATCCATACGCAAGGTAGGATATCAATTCATGAACTGTTGAACCGCAGACAAAATCGCTGTATATTCGGCAGGTAGCTTGGAAAAAAATTGTGATCCAACCATATATTTCCTCTGCCTCCAGCAGTCACTTATATATGACAGTTTGAAAAAGATAGAAAGAACTAAAATCCTCCATTCTACTATTATTTCTTAATGATAACACAAGAGGGAGAGGCTTTTTGCATTGCAGAATAAATAATTCTACAGTGAGTTCCAATCAAACTGTGTGAGTTAAATTAACTACATACTGGGTAATCAAAATTTTGATATGTAGATAAGATATATTTAGTAAACAGAGAGATTATCATTTTGATATAAGTTTGATTCCCTTTCTTGCAATTCGCGGTAAAAATTCCAAAGACAAGAACAAAATTTTCATTAAACATTTTATTCATTTTACCTATATTTAACATTTTTGGGATTAAAATCATATTAAATTATCTTGATTTTGAATTTTATCATATTTTTGTATTATACAGTATTGCAGCACATCAATTGGATCGTTGAATTAGTTGGTTTCAGAGTTATTTTTTAATTCTTACGAAACTGATAATTAATTTTGAATTTATATCAGATAATAAACAGTAAAATGCAAAATTTTCCCTCTATTGAATACAAATTTTAGGAGTTAATTAATATTGTTTTACCTAATTCACGAAGATTTCCTTTTCTTCCCAAAATATTAAAGTTCAAACGTCAGATACGTTTCTCGAAAATGTCAAATGCTACAAACACAGTAATGAACTGTAATTTTCGGCTTTAGCTTGGGATTTTCCAACTAATGTTTCAATATAACAAACACAAAATTTTATAAATTGATGTACTTGTTAAGTTAAACTTGTTATGAACAGTAAAATTTATTCAATTTGAATATTACTATGATTTATACCAATGTTTATTCTTTGAAAAACGATTTAATTTAAACTGCGCATTTCAAAATAACTAGATTTTACTCTAAAATGTTTGGAAACAAACAAGTGTATTAATTTTTTATTAGAAGTGAGTTTAAATAAATGACACAAACATAAAACATGGCTTTTATTGTACTATAAATTAATTAAATATTGCTTAGAGTTAATTCAAATTGCATAATCTTATATTCAATATATTTTTAAAAAAGGAAAATGGTAAAAGAGTGAGAGAGAGAGAGAGATAGAATAAATTTAATTAATAAAATTTGCGTACCCATTTATTAAATTTTTCATAAAAATGACAGAAAATAGAAATGCTTTTGCTGTCATAATTTTAATAGGATAAATATAAATATTTCCATAAAATGCTTACATTTTATCAGATTGTCAATGTGTTGTTAAATTGCCGAAAATGTACTTCATTAAAAAATTTAGTACGTAATAAAATTTTATGTGAAATTTTCAAATGTAATCTTTAATAATTTAGAATATTTTTATAATAGAAGTAATATCTTTATAGGGAGTTTTAATACAACATTTCTAAATATTAAGTGGTAAAATTATTTTATTAAAGAAGTTTTATGAACTTTTATATTTACTTGTTGATTAAAATTGAAAATCTGAGAATGAGCAAATATTGGCATTGAAATAAATAGAAAGTAAATATGAAAAACTTTGATTTCATGCTTACATTCTCTTTTAATTTAGATTTCTTAATTTTATTTTAGATTGGAAAATTTATATTTTGCAATTTTTTTATCAATATTTATCCCAATTAAGTTTGATTTTAGGTTTCTCAACTAATCCAAAAATAAAAGCTTCTTAAAAATAAATGGCAGACTAAATGGCATGGTAGAAGCATAAAATGAAAAAGCGAAGCAAAAATATTTTTTGATAAATTTTTTTTTAATTTAAAACGGTCTTCAAATGTTTTGAGATTTAAAAAATTTTACTTAGTTAACAAAATAAGCAGTTTTCAAATACATTAAATTTTAATGTCAAAACTGTTTTTAAGAAAATGCTTCACTTAAAATATCGATAAAACACATTATATATAATTTCAAATTTATTTATAAAAATTAAAGTTTTTTCATAGTAAATTATATGAAAAATAAAATTATTAAAATTCACTTTCTTGTAGAACGCATTTGAATCGATGATTTGAAACTGAATATTTGTAATGATTAAAATAACACACATAATAAATAATAAGATTAATAAGAATTTTTGTTAGCATGCATTCAACAAAAAGTCTTTATTTCCGGATAAAACGGACAATCATTGTCTGTTTTATCCGGGAATAAAGGTAAGTAAAGGTAAATAGATAAAGAAAATAATTGTAAGGAAAAATTATTGCTCTTACAACCATCTCCATAAATTAACAAAACAGGCTACCCAGACAATTTTATTTTTCTAACATCTGTAAGTTAGAAAACAATGTTGTCAAAATATGTTTTAATATTTTATTTATTTTTTTTTTGGAATGAAAATTTAAGAGTGTTAAAACCAGGGCTTCAAAAGAGAATTTTGGTTGGAATAAAATCCAAAACTAAATTAAAAAAAATAGTAAAGTATTTCGGTTCGACTATTCTCAGTGATTTTTTTACCATAACCAGCTTATTAATATTTTCTAATTAAACTTCAACCAAACAATTAAATACCTAACCTTGCTGTTTCCTGTTTTGATATTCACGTATACTTTTCTGTTTCAGTTTCACATGAAGCTACTTGAAGAAGAAGATTTGATTTAGTAGAATGAATCACGAGAAGTATAGGTGATTTTAAAGAAGAATACTAGTTTACATATATAGTTTCTCATTTCAGAAGGAGATGCTCTACGGATGTTTGTATACTGTTATATAAACAAAGCAGCTGCTCAGCAAGAAGATTACAATGCGGTGGTGCCATAAGAAGGATGTAATCATAATAATGCGTGTTGATGTCGAATTAGCAATGAGAGTAAGATTAATAGTCAACTAGAGGTATATATTCAAAGGAAGAATAAATTAAAAATTTCTTTTAACTCTCATATGGTTCTCTAATCTTTTCATCCAAAACATAGTTATGTTCAGTGCAATTCAAATAAAGATTTTTGCACATAAAATATTAAAATCTATATTGGACTGTAAACATTTTTGCTGGATTTTAGTTCAAGTTAATTTGAATTGCCATGCAGGTAGTAAATTGATGAAATTAAAATTCTCATACCCTAATCCCCAACCGAAGCAACTTATAAACTACAAAGTGAAAAATTAATTTTATGTGGAGCTTAAGGAGTTTGAACTCCTTGCAAAATAAATTTACAAAAATTTTCAATGCAGATATTTTATATAATCAGTTACTTAATATGGAAAAATTGTTAACAGAGTGTGATAGCTTAATAGGAGCAGTTTAATTTATCGTTACCAAATTACCAAATCTTGATTTCCAGGCCATAAAAATTACAGGCTATGACGCATTTAAATGGTTGGAATATAATAAAAATTATGAAAGTGAAGAACACAAGAGACTTTTTATTATTAAAAAATAAAAGAATTGGAAATAAATCCACTTTTTCCACTGAAATTGGTATTGAATTCATTTTAAATAATTTTGACAATAATGGAATAATTGATATATTGGGTTGTACCAGAAGTCATTTCGTTTTTGCCACCTGAATCAGTTTTGCTACAGAAAATCAACCATTTTATGAGTATGAAACCATGCTATGACCAGAAAATGGTGAAAGGCATTGCACTAGAATTGAAAATATAAAACTAAATTAAATATATATTCGCTATACTATTTACACTTTGGTATAAAACGAAATAACATTCCAAGCAATCCAATAACACAAAATATTTTAGATATCTTGGAAGACAATAAAATTACTTATTCACAATTGATTAAGATTGCAATGATGGTTTTGTCAATTCCAGTTACTCAAATAATCTTTGAACGAGCATCTTCAGAATTGAAATTTATTCTTCAACACAAAAAAAGTAATTTCATCCAAGCGAAGTTAAAACATATTTTAATAATTGAGACAATTTTGGTTTGTTTATTATATAAAACATACTTTTCGATAATTTCCTGCAAAGCCAAGTGCTGCATTTCAGTATCAAGTGACGAGAATAAAAATGGTTAATCTGCGCTTTAGGTCCCCTACTTCGCTAACTAACGAATTTGAAGCGTTTTCTCGCGCATGCTCAATAATTACTTTTTTTGTTTTAGCATTTTCATTGGTAGCTAATTAAATTTCACTTTGAAACAGCGGTAGAATTTTCGCAACTGCATCGGTGTTTTTGAAAACGCGCCAAGGAGGGGACCTAAAGCGCATTTTCACCATAAAAATAATCAGCATACACACTAACCGAATTGCGAAATGTGATTTTTATAATGGACAACAATACAAATGATCACTGTTGTCTGATCACCATTGTTGTTGGTTAATTGTATCATATGTTGGTTAATTGCACCTTGGTTAATTGTATCATTTCTCATATACCATTTAAAAATAATAAAGTTCATCTAATTTTGATATCACTACATTTTTTATTTAATAAATTGATATTTTTATTACTAACAAGAATATTTAATGAAATTATTCATTCGGAACTGAACTAAGAGCCGTTATGCTTAGAGAAAGAAAAATCCGAATTGAGGAAACCAATATAATTTATTTTAGCTAAGCTTGAACTGAAGAAAAAATAAATTTCGAAGTTCTGGCTGTAACTTTGTTTCAAGAGATAGCGGGAAAAAACATCGTAGTTTGGAATACTTTAGTACTTTATTGAGGTGGAAGAATTAAACCGAGTAATGTTTAACTCAATGTTGATTGAATTGCTCTACATTTTAAATTTACTTTTATAGTATAATGTTGCATTTATTCTTATAGTGGAAAAATTTTTTCTACAATTTAGAATATAGCTTCTGACTTCAAGAAGCGTTTATAAATGGAAGTGAAATTTCTCTCAAGAACTTACTTATTATCTAATACGATTGGTGATTTTTCGGGACCCACATTTATAACATATATATTATATATGTGAATCACATATACAATGCATACATTGGGTTAATCATACAAAAAATGCGATAAAAAATAATATTCATGATAATAATTAATTAATATGGCAACTATAAAATAAAAATAAAAAATTCGAAAAATGTTTAAAAATTTAAAGAATTCTACAATGGAAATAATGTTTCTGTAATTATAACGTTAAAAAAATAATTTTAAGTTCCATGTCATGAAGAATATTTCAAAATTTATTTTAAAATTATGTTTTACTAAACAGCCACGTTTGGAAAGAAAGATACTATGTACACAGTATAAGGTAGAATAAATAATTCTGATTTTCTATTAGTCTACATTTTACTGACACTTTGATTATATCTAGAAAGTGCAATAAAACTGGAGATAGTCTTAATTTCGTTAGAAGAAGAGAGTTTTTATGGCGAAAGATGTAGTTTACGACTGATCTAATTTTAAATTAGAACTAACAATTCGGAAGCTGTTGTCTTTTACCTACCAATGAAAGCTGAAACTTGATTAGAAACATCTTTTATTTCCATCCCCTCTTTTATAACTTTAATTCTGCTAATGAGAAAATATATGGATGCTCTTATAAATTTGTGTAATGATTAGTTGTGCCCAGTTTCATTAGTGATAAATTTTGATAGCATTTGAAAGATTTGATTCCTGAAAATCTGTTACTCTACAAAACTTATATATATATATTATATATATATATATATATATATATATATATATATATATAACTTCTGAATTCACTTCTGTTTTCATTGAAATGAATATATTAGTTGAATAAAAATTGAATTTAAAAATCGCAATTAATTTCTTGAAATAAAGCAAAATCAAATGATTATTATGCAGCAACATCTATGAAACAGAAAGGCATTAATTTAATGTTAAATTTTGTGGAGGCAAAATTTAATAGTTAAGAAGAATATTTTTTCCAATGTTATAATATTTTTCACGCTTTTGTCTTCCAGGGACTGAATGTTATTTTATAACGGCAAGAAATAAAAGAAAAATGTTCAACTAAGGAATAAATTTACTAAGGAAATATTGATATATTCTAATTTAAAATTTTATTCAAATATTTTATTGATATAATTGTTGAATAAAAAGATACTGTTCAATATATTTCGATGACAACGCATTTTACATTTTCATCAGAAATTAAAATAGAATGAGCTACATTCTATATACTTATATATATATATATATATATATATATATATATATATATATATATATTCTCTAAAAAATCTAAGAAAACACAGTCAATAATTTTGCTGTTCAAGATCAACTACCCGACTTTGTTTTAAGAAGTTGGGGTTGGAATTTTTGTATGAAAATAAATGAATGAAATTGTTATAGCTTATAATACTGAAAAAATAATAAATAATAAAGAGTTGTTGCGCATGCTTTTGGTTGACATCGATTACCTATTAAATCAATTAGAATCTATTTTAATGAAAATGAAAAGAGTAAGAAATTGAAAATCACAAGGCTGCCGAGAGGTCAAATTTAACAGAAGATTCGTAGTGTTGACTAAAATGTGGCTATTGTACATTAAATATGTCATGGTCGCAATATCCTCCAAGTGAAATGATAGCTCTGGAGGTAGCACATCAAGAATTTGAGGGACTCCTGCCCAGGCCCTGCTGTTAAGACTCCTTCCCCGCTGCTTCTATTCAAATGATAGAGCCCTATTCAGGGGTATGTATAGGAAACCCTGCTGTTGCAACAACAACAATTCTGCCTATACGTTTAGAACAAATGTAGAGTAATATACTATCTATTTGTAGATATACTATTGTAGAATAGACAATAATACTTATCAGAAAAGTCAATTAATTTTAAGAGATCGGTAATGATTTTCAAGCCAAGCATTTTTAAATATATTTTATTACAGAGATCACAATATTTATTGATTAAATATTTGCATTTGTGTGAAATGAAACCATTCTGAGAAGATGATGGCCGGCTTTTTATCTAGATTTTATGAAAAGTGATTAGAATCAAATAATGATTATGTTTAATTCAGAGTGTGATGTTTCGTATTTAGTTACATAGAAAAAAATCATCCTTTGAAATAACACAACGTTTAGTTAAGATTGCTATTTATATCACTGTTCTCATTATCAGAGTAAAGTATTTTCGAATACCAACTTACTGAAACTCTTTCGACCTCATTAAAGACAGCAGGATTATGTTAAATAGAACGCAATATTTGTCAAATAAAATGACAATTTTGTCAGTAATATGACAAAAATTAGAAAGTTTTTATCTTGCTCTCTTCTTTCTAAACCACGAAGTCTCCAATGCAGCTGCTTATATCTAATTTTGAAAACCTTTTTCAGGACTAATCATTGGGAAATATTCTGATGCATAGAAGTAGTTGAGACAGATCACGTTACGTACGATGCATATTACCTTACTTGAGTGATGTAAGCAATATAGCTGAGAGTCAATTCAGGTTGAATAACTTGAATGTCATTCTTAACTGATATTATCCCAAAATCAAACAAATGAAGTGCATAAGCTTAATGCAGTGATTCATTCACCACTCATAGTAATTTGTAAAAATTAATGTATTATAATCATAGCCTTAATGCACCACGTCTTTGGAAAAAAAAAAAAAAAAAAAAAAAAAAAAAAAAAAAACCTGTTGCTTCTGCAACAATCAACTGAAAATGATAAAACTCCGATTTTCAGTTATTTGTTGAATATGACAGAAAGTGTTCTCCGATCAGATTCAATAAATAGGTAATAATGAATGAATAATAATATTTAAGAAACGTGTTTTCATTTGAATGTGATCTTATTTATCATCCAGTTTTTTTAAATAGAAATTTTTTATCATAAGTCTTTTTTATAAATTTATCTGCAAACCCATCTATCGATAAATTTTGGATTTAAAACTGTATTTTTGGTATGAGAATACAGCCTGCAATATTAAACATTTTAAGAAGTAATACTTAAAATGTTTAAGAAAAGAGTATTGTTAAAAGTAAACGAAATTAAATTTAAGTAATACTTAAATTTAATTATTTTTACTTTTAACTACACTATTTTCTTGGAGCATTTTACGTTGAATATAGTTATTTAATTTTAAATTTCTATGCAGCTTTTATGATTATGTTTATTCCTTTTTTCTTATCATGTAAGACATTCGCATAACTGTTTCTCTATTTTAGTTATAAATTATGAAATTTTTAATAAGAAGAGTACATTTAATTCACGTTAATGAACCATTTATTTCTACACCGAGTTAAATATTTTGAAAAAAATTAATGATATTTTTAGTTAACTTTGTCAACTTCAAGTTTTATTATTATAAAATGTGTTCGTATTATCGTCAAACATTCATTTATTGCTTAAACATAATAATATTTGGAAAAAATTCGATTGCTGACTGGAAACATATCTTTTAGCATATCTAATTGTTAAATGTACTTTAAGTCATCTAATTTTACTAAAATATTACTCTCAAATGTGTCCAGATTATTTGTTAACCTTTTTGATGTGTCTTTAAGAAATATGGGATGAATATAGTTTGAAGTCTGAAAATCCAAAAAGATTTAACTTTAAATGAGAAATCCAAAAGTAAGTATAAAATACATTTTAAATAAACATATTACCACAGTACTTAAATGAAAAATAATAATGGAAAGGATTTCTGATGCCTAAGAAATTTTATTTTGAACTTATTTTTTGGTTAAAAACAGCATATAATATTCCATTGAGTATTTGCCTACTAGTATATTGCAAGTAAATTAACTATCAAGCACTGATAAATAAATATACAATACGATTTTTACAATCAATTTTCATATTATTAGATACAATTCAAAAATGGTAACTAGATCATTCATTATTTAGATTTTTTATACAATTATGTGCTGCGTATAAAAAATTATTATCTTAATAGCAGTGAAGAAAAAGGATTAATTTAGTTGTATTAATATGATATGTTACTTTGAATATGTACTTATCCTTATCTAAAACGTGTACAAATATCAGCTATCTAGC
>JAPDSC010126880.1:0-10713 GCA_026290005.1 Latrodectus geometricus
ATTATATAATATAATGTAGTAATGAGATTCTTATATATTATATCAAACATATAGCAGATACTTTATAAAAAGATATCTAATTTTACTGAATATAATAATTAAAATAAATTTCAAGATATGAAAAATTAAATTAAAATAGCATATGCTTGATAAAAATTAAAAAATTTAAGTAAATACAATTTATAATAATTTTAAGTTACAAAACATTATACATAAAATAAGTAGCATGTTACTAAATACAAATTCTTTTCATATTTAAAAGTGAAGAGAACACCGATTAAATCATATTTTGAACAATTAATTTTTTTTATAAATACCTGAACTAATTGCATAAGAGCAGTATCTATATTGCTGAAGGTTGCTCTAGCTTCAACATAAAAACCCAATTGTTGTTCAAAATCACGACCAAAGCTAATTTTTCTTATGAATGCACAAATGAGTAGACCAATCTGTCTTCTTTCATCTTCTAATGTTAATGCGCTGAAAGAATTTAATTAAATTAATAAAATAATCAATTTTAAAATTTGAAATATTTTATTACCAAAGTAAAATGAAAGAAAATGTGAGAATTTATTAGAAAGCATAAAAGCTTATTTAAATTAATGTTCCTATCAAACATTATCATACATTGTAGTCTAAAAATTTCCTAAATAATTAACTAGAAATATAATATCAATTCTTCTTTTAATCTCTGGAACTAGTATATAAAAAATTATGGTAAATGATTTTATATTAAAACTTTAATAAATTTGAATAACAGATCATTTTAAAATATTAAAGAATTATTTTTGATAATAGATGTTTTTATATAAAAAAAATTGTTAGCATACGAGACAAAAACCAATTTTAATGTATTCATTTTACATAGATGGGAAAATTTCACATGTTACAAAAAAACATGATTTATACAATAACTTGTTGCGCATGATAAAAAAGGTTGTTGCAAAACTAGTATGCAAATATTAATGCACAATAGATAATTTAATTTTAAAGAATAAATCAGTAGAAAACAGATAGATAATCGATAGTTGTGAACAAATAGCAGAGATATGTGAACAACTGTTAATGTATACAGACAAATATATATGATACATATCTGTATCATATATATTTGTATGTATACATTACAATTACTTTGAAAGCCAAAAAACAGTTTAAATTTAAACCTTAAATCAAAAGTAATGTATAATTTAAAAAAGTACAAAATAAACAATTTTACAATAAAGACTTACTTTACAGAGTCATGAATTGTTTTACAAACATACATAGCTGCATTTATTATAACAGGATCACATGTTGTTTCTTGTTGATATCTACAACAAAATATACTTTTTAAGAAAAATTAATATTTTTAAATATATTTATATGCAGTAACTAATATTGACAGTGACTATTGTCTTGTTGAAGGAATAGCGCTGACTTTAATGAAACAGTATGCAGATTTGACACCCAATTTGAATGGGAATATCTGTTGTATATTAGAATCTTATTTTATGCCATAGACCCTGGTTGACTTAATATTTAAGGGCAAAAAAGGGACTGTAGAATGATGAACTGATAATTCGTAACAATTGCATACAGAAAATTAAAATATAACTTAAACTTAAAAAAGAAAAAAGCAAATATTTTTAGCTATATTAATTTTTTAACTAATTGTTCATTTTCATTGGCCAAGTTTGCTTTTTCTGCACACATTTCTGCAAGTACAAAAAATATTTTAAAATGAGTAAATTTTTCACAATATTTATTATTTTTGTAAGAGAATTAGAAAATTAACATTGCAATAAAATTAAGTTTTTAAATAATATTTAAAAAGAGATACTACTTGTTTTTATACAATCTTTATTTTCTAACATAAAAATTCATATTACAAAAGTAAAATATAAACTTAATCAGTCCTAGAATTTGCATAATACTTACAAGATTTATTTAAAACCATGGTCAAATCAATATTCTCATTTGCATGCTATTAAAATATTTATTTTATCTAGAATTTGTTAGTATAATTTAATTTTATACAATGTAAAACTAAACAAAAATTATATGTTGATATCTTAAATGATTTTTTAAAAAAAAGTATTTTAATTATTTTTTTCACAAAAATAGTAGTTTCAACTTGTCTTAAATTTTAAAAATGTATATTTCAGTAGCAATTTTTTTTTTTTTTTTTTTTTTTTTTTTTGTATTTTATTTCACATAACTCATACTAAGAAAAAAAAATCATTCAGTAAATTATAAACTGATAGACTCTAAAACTTTGATAGAAACTGGTCAAATAAATTTAAGACAATTATATTTTTGTTAAAAATTCTGATAAATTTTAATAAATGAAGCAAGTTTATATTTAATTAGTTAGTTAAAGAAACGTTTAGAAAATTAAGAAAAATAATGATAAGCAAAACAATTCAGAATATCAAAAGCAAATTTCATTTTCAAGAACTTCTGTTATTAATAAACCTTTAAGCAAGAGAATAATAGAATAAATGAGCAAATGGGATTTTACAAGAAATTATTTAAAAATCTATTTTAGCATTTTCAGTTTCTTAAAATTAGTGATAAAATTTTTTTACATAAATAATTATTTTTCTCTTCATTATAATTTTTAAGTAGTAAAAAAACATGATAAATTTGATTACAACTCAATTTGAAAACTATATACAAATTTCATTATTAATAAATGAAAAAAAAATAATGATAAATTTTTGTTAAAAAAGAAATTTAATAACATTTATAAATACAAGCAAAAAATAAATTGATTTACAAATAATATTTATTACAACCAAATAAAAACACAACTTTACACAAAAATGTTTAATAAATAATGTAAACTTAATTTGAAACATAAATTGGTAAATAAGGGTAAGCATTACTCCAAAAAATTTATTCAAAATTATATTATCTTACATTATAAATGGTTTTAAGATAACTTTTTCAAAACATGAAAATAAAGTTAGATTGTCATAACATTAAAATTAATATTTAGAAATTAAAACATTAAAATACAGTTTGTACTAAACTAATTCATTATAAATACAATATTAAAATTATGAAAAGAAAATGAGACCTCATGAAAGCTTCCATTATAATTTTACAGACATCCACTTTGACAGATTCTTTCTGAAGCATATCAAGAAATGGCAGAAACTTATCCATAGAAAAGATAACACTGAAGTCATGCATGTGAAGTAAAATTCGATCTACTATTTTAGTCAATTGTTGGTAATGTTGCTCAAACGCACGATCAGGTAGCATATGGCGAATTACATCTCCCAAGAAAGTATTTACTTCTCTTTTCTGAGATAAATAATAATTAAAATCACAAATGAAACATAAACACAGCTTATTAAACAATGTTTTCCACTATTGTAAGAGTAGTTAAACAAACCATGCATTAAGTGTTTTCTTAATAAAAATAATCATGTTTATTTCACTACTTAATTTTTTATAATAGAAAGTAATCCCTGTTGAATATCAATGAATTTGGACCTGTAATTTGGTAGTAAACTAATATTAAAATATTATTTTATTTACTGTAAGAATAATTATTTAATGTAATTATTTTAATATTAATTTATTACGATTACCTAACAAGCAGATAAAAATAACAATGCTTCTGCAAATGATGTTTGTGAATTGGGTTTGGCAAAATTAGGTATATTTTTGAGCATCAAAAAATATATATAACAAATATCAAAACAATTTTTAGTCCTTTGAAATACAATAATTGTACTGATAATGATGCCAATTAATGTATGATATATATAGTACATGTATCAAAGTGTTTAAAAAAATTGTAAATTTATAAAAAAATTACAAAAATAAGAAAATTTAAAATAAATTTCTTAAATTAATATGTATATTTTTACAGAAAGTTTATAAATTAAGTTTTCAAGTTTTAATTAGTGTATTAAATATGAATTTCTTTAAATCTATTACAATGATTTCTGAAAACAGTTTTTTTGGTTCTCTCTCTTTTATGTAAAATGTAGAAGTTTCTAATGTAAAAGACAAAGGAAAACCTTATTTCAATTAAGCATCACAGATTTTGAAGAGTTTCTTAATCAGCAGTTTGAAAAACATAAAATATCTAGGAGTGGTGCTAATAATAGTTATTTTAACATCCAGTCTTATTCCCTTGTTTAAAAATTAGGAGGTGATGAAAGAGAATAAATTTTTCACAGATTAATTAGTTAAATCAATTTCTTTATTTGTCCAAATTCTTTTACAGATCAAATTTATTTAACTATGATGAATCTGAATAATCTGTTTTACAGTAAATTTTTCAAATTGAAGAATTGATAGACATTTATAATCGAAGCAGTTCTGAAATCAAGAGAAAATTTTAAAGAATACTAAAAACTTTAAATAAATTTAATGAACAGATATCTTTTATTAAGCATTTATTAACAGAAAACAAAGATTATATACATTTTTTTTTGTATATAAGAAACAACTGGTTGACAATATCTGTAAATATAAAATATTTGCTGAAGGGATTGATTTCACTCTCTCAACCTGATTTCAATAGTTTGATTACATCATTCATATCAGTTTAAACTACAATTTAGATATCTCATTATAAAGATGCATAGGTCAAGCTGCATATAGTTCCAGAATTCTTATCACTTTAATAATGGAGGTATTTGGTTTTTATCTCCTTTTAAAAATTGTCATTTATGCATAAGCATTAAGAATAGATATAAAAATAATCACTGCATCATTTCTTCTTTCTTTTTATATTCTCATATAATCTTTTTGAAAACTTATATTTTCTTCTCTTTTTTGGAATTGTTTTTATCCATTACAGCAAACACTTTTTCATAACACTGATTAGAAATATATTCAAATGTGGATTAAAGAAGTCCTAAATTCAATATTTAATAACATCATAGCTAAAGAGAATTTTCAAGGATTCCTATTCTCATTCAATTTATTTTTTTACCAAATCTTTATATGAAATCTTATTTCACACTGCATATATATTGATTATTTTTCCAAATCCTAATTTTACACCAAAAATTAGATATACATTTCCTATTGGAAGTAAACTCCTTCAAAATCCTGTAAACCTGGCCTGTTGATACCATAAAAATGCAATTTCAGAAGAAAAAAAGAAAATAAACGTTTTTTAAGGTATATTTTTTTCTGTTCAAATTTTAAAAAATAGCAATTTTGCAAAATGATAATTTTGTGTAAATTAGTGTATATAAGATAACATTATTCACTATAATTGAAGTGAATAAAAAATTTGTGTACTACAGTGTTTTTATCAGCTCTAATATAATAAAACAAATTATAGTTACTAATTGCAAAATGTAAATATTTCTAAAGATGTTTATTCATATTGTTGTATATGTTAATATAAATAAAAATATGCAAAAATTATTGAATATGTTTATTTAAGTGTAAGACATTAAATGGCCTTATGTGTTATTTAAAAAATAAGAAATAATTAAAGACAGCTTTTTTATTCATTTAGAGAAAATTTAAAATAAAATAAACAGGATAACTTTTATTTTCACTTTGTTTAAAGTAGAACTCTATAAGTTTAAAAAAATTTCATTTATACAATGAGATAAACTTTTAAAATCTAAATCAGCCAATACTCACTGAAAAATGTTTTACAATATATTCAACCCATACTTCTGCACAGCTCATATAATCCTACAAAATTAAAAAAAAAAAAATTAACTTCAATAATTAAACATGCTAAGATTTATAACTGTAACACAAAAAAGTATATTATTTTCAGATTCATTTGTTTGAAATTGATATACTATTTTGAGAAAAACTGAATTCTCATTTATTAAATACTAATTTTAATAACCTATAGCTAAGTAATTAACTGTGGAAAATTTATTAATCGATTCATTTTTTTTATTTTGCTACAATTTAAAAGAAATTGTATTACTGTTAGTTTTCCTTAAATAAAAAATTTACTAGGCAACATTTTGATTTTATTGCTTCATTAACAATATATGACTATCATATCATTAACTATATATGTATTAAGTAGCTACATTAATATTCTGATAAGGATTAATCATATTAAAAATTAATGATTCTTTTGAATGGTTTTTATAACACTTTACATATGAAAATTTAGGTCTTCAACATACTATGATATATGTTGAATTTGTAATAATCTGACAGGCAATAATGAATATTTCAATTATTTTGAAAAATTTTGATAAATTATGGAAAATCAAATTAACAAGGATTATGCATATTTATCAAAAATGTATTTTTTAAAATTCCTATTTCTTAAAAATTATGGCACTTTTAAGGGGAAAAATATTAATATCTACCAAGCATCACCCATCAACTTTTCATTGATTAAGTTCGTTTTTTGCTCGATAATCATTTTTTTACACATGAAAGTTAATTCAACAGCGAAATATAGTTCAAAATAATTTCAAGCTACTACAAATATCCATACTCAACCTGAGAGTCATATCCATTAATTATTGAATTGAAGACTAAAGCACTGACAATTCAGCTATTAGTTTGAATAACTTTTTATAGTACATCAAAAAATAGAGAATTTAAAAAATAAAATCTAATTACAAAATCTCAATTTGTAATAAATGAATTAATTTTAAAGCAAAATATAGTCTTATGTTCTAAATTCCTTTACAAATTACAATGAGTTTTATTTTCGTCAATTTATATTTAAATATTTATAAACAATATTTTTAATTATTTTTTTTTGTGAAGAACGATTGACAATATTGAAATATTCTATTTTTGAAATTCACACATTTAGGCTTATTATGATCTAATGTTATATTTTATAAAGTCAAATTTTAGGAAGTACATTAATTTTGCAACTCAAAATATTTTCACACAGCATTTCAAGCATTATTTTAAATCTTTCACTAAAAGTTATAAAATCTCTCTAAGGACATCTACTTTTAAAAATAGATGTCTTAAAGAAAAGTTAATTAATCTAAATCCATTCTTCCCTGACAATAAAAAAGTTAAATAAAAATTTATTCTTTATACCTGCAGATAATTATTATTCAGACAATTATTTATTCAAATACTTAAACTTATTTTTGATTGAAACAAAATACTCACTGAAGGATTTTTTAACTTTGTGACTATTTTCCAAACATCATTCAACAGCAATAATTTTTCATTTTCAGGTGGTTGAGCTGAAGCCAAGCAAAGACCAAGGGTACGGAATAAAAGATGCTATGAAAAAAGAAAAAAAAAATCCATGAATGTTAGGGTATTGCTTATATTGAATACAAATGCTGAAAAAATAATACTTTTGGAAATCCAGATTCATCACATTCTTTCATAATTTCAACCAGTTCCATAGCGTGCTTTGCTATAAACTCTGGTTTGAAAGCAGCCATCACTGAATTTAAAAGTAGAGCACTGTAAAATGCAAATATAATGCGATGAGTTTTAAAAATCGTTTGATAATAAAAAACAGAAAATGTTTGGAAAGTCAGGAACTTGTTTGATAAGAATAAGAAATGCATGTAAAGTAAAAACAAATAAAAGATTGACATTTTTACAGCATTTAACAATAATTATCTCGTTTTTTAAATTAGAAAAATAACATTCTTCATACACAAAAATCTTTATATATTTTTTCGATAAATAAAATCCTTTATCTTCAAAAATCCACATTTATTTCCACTTTAAAAATTTTAAAATTAAGAAAAATGTTTTTTAACAAAATGACAGTACTTAGTCCATTTTACTTTTTAAATATTAATTATATAATAAATTGTAGCTCTGACTTGAAAACTGCTATCAACAAAAAATGTATGAAGTAAGCTGAAATATTCAGTAACTATGACCACTTAAATTATTTTTCTACATGTTTTGATATATACCATTAGATTTCAAATATAAAACAACTAAGAATAAATTTAAGATGCCAATATTAAAATGTGAAAATCAATAAAACAAATGGAATACAGAATCGAAGGTATTTAATGACAACTTTTTAACAAAATGAAATAATTTCTATATCATTTTAGTTAACATAATTTACAAATTACCCATAATGAAATTTAAAATTCATGTTTTCTTAATATATAATAAGAAATACAAAATTATTACTTTTATTAAAACTGCTTATGATATCTTTTCTGGTGTTTTTTTAAGACTAAAAGTCATATAACTAAATAAATTTTAGACAAAAAAATATATTTAAAACATTTAACATATTGTTATGGTCATTAAACAAAATTCATTATCACAAAATATTCCTGTCTTTCATGCTTAGTAAATAATTTTTGCAACACACAATGAAATTACAAATTATTATAATATATATGATAAATAAAGAAAAAGATTACCTATTACATTGGCTCTTGGATTTATGCAGAACTTGAGTTAAAACTGTATCTGATGCTTTATATGCAACACATTGAAGAATCCAATCTAAAGCAGGAGGATATAAGGTCAAATATACAGGCAAATCTAGATTTTGTTTGCTCAATGTGTCTTTCACAAACTTGCTTTGAAGCTATAAGACATACCAATTATTCTTATTTCATATAATGTTTGTATTGCTTATATTAATTTGTATAAAATGATACAATGTTAATATTTATCTCATTTAGAAATCCAACAGGAAATGTAACTTAATATATAAGCCTATTTATTTTCTGAGGTAACAAAAATGCACTAATAATAATCATTACGCATAAAAATAGAGATGACAACAAAATGAAACTAATTTTAAAAAATCGTAAACATACTATAATTTATGTAAATTTTACTCCTTTAAAAATATAAAGACTTTTTTTCATTGATTTGTTGAAAATTCAGTCCATAGAAGAATAAAACAACACCCAAATTACTTAGATCTAATAAAATGTTATAACATACATATTTTAGAATTAACAAAATCCATGTGTATAAAGAAACGAATAAAATATTTTGACTGTTAATAAAGTATATTTTAATAACTGTAGATTAATAATTTAACTATTAAGAAAGTATATTTTAATAACTGGATTAATAATCCAGACCACTGAATTTTAAAGTCCTTGAAAATTGCCTTGAAATGGAACCAACCAGACTCCATACAAAATAAAAAAATTCCCATATATGCAGTGGAATATTTGCAGATAACTGTTGTATGTTTTCACTTTTCTTTGTGTTATAATGCTTTTATGCAATATAAGACTATACTTTAATAAAATGAAATATTTGTTATGTAAAATATCTGCTTATCTTCAATGCATATAATACAACTTTGCATCTTGTTTTATAAATAAAACTGAATTTTAAAAACAACTGCAGATTATATAGAATACTTTAAAAAGCAATCATTCAAAATATAAATATTAATAAAGATAGATTTTACCTGATGATACATAATGAGAAAATCCCAAAAATTATCTCTCAAGTATTCATGGGCTTCTGGAGCAACAGACATCCCAACCTGATGGGAAAAATTAAACAAATATTAAAATATAATTAAAAATCATAAGACCACATGCTCAAAATTCATAAAATGCTAGTTTATAATTTTACGATTATGCTATCAAAATAAATATTTTTATGCAGTTAGCTGAAATTATTTCTCTCATTACCAATTATAGTCTAACTAATCAAAAATTTAAAATAAAAAATTTAAAATATTGATGAATAAAGCAAAGTTTTACAAAAATTTTCTAGAAATAATTTATAATTAAAAAATTGATAATACACAGTAGTTAATGAATGAAGAAATATTAAAACCAGGTATTTTTCTAACAATAAAAGAAAGAAAGAAATGATTTCTTGAACTATTTGTAGAATATCTATTATAGTATACTTTTTTCAAACTGGAATCACTATTTATTTTAAATTTATATAGTTTATCTATATCAAATATGTTCCTTAAAATCAGTATTCAATAATGTATTCAAATATTATGATTGCTTATTATGAAGACATTAATACTGAAAAAAAAACTTGACAATTTACTATTTCCATAATAAAAAATGTTTTAGCTTTCATGTTAAACATAAATATACTTACTATGAAAGCTAAAATAATATTATATTTATTTTTCTAATTATATAATAGTTTAAAAAACTTTATAATTCTGGATGTGAATATCAATTATTTTTCAATTTATTGATAAGATAACAGAAACATGTGTAAGCTGTACTTAAAGTTTTAGGGATTACTTTTCAGTCAAGGAATGTTATATTATTAGAAAACTGTATTTGGCAGCATACAAAGACCCGAGGTATTAATATAAAGCATAAGAGATATTAATACATGAAGTTTTAAAGCAACCAAAGGAGAGGGATTCAATATGAAATAGTTCTTTGGCAGAAAAATAACAATACATGTAATCAGTCCAATGGGGGAAAAAAGAAATATTGCTTTTTAAGTAATTACTTTAATAAATTATACAGCATAGAGGAATGTATGCATGACAAAATCTAATATACCATCTAGTATGGTACTCTCTAATAAAAAATTCTAAAGGGGAGCTGCTCACATCCTACGAAAAATCAAGCTGCTGTTTTTATACATGGCCTATATGTAATTAAAAAATTCCCCCCTCAGTTTTGATTTTTCAAAAAACAAATAAAATATTTAAACAATATTAATTATCAGAGCTATCAAAATGAGTTATTGTATAGAATTGGAAGAAAATACATTTTTAAGGAGAGATCTTGAAACATTAGATTTATCTCCAAAATTTTAGATTCACCTTGGAAATTATTCCAAATTCTAGTCATT
>JAPDSC010126888.1:9831-21164 GCA_026290005.1 Latrodectus geometricus
ATATATATATATATATATATATATATATATATATATATACAAATGCACACTAAAACGGATGTTGCGGAGAAGGAATGAAGTATGAAAAAAATGAACCACTAACTGTGATTTTTAGTTTTCATACTTTTAATATTATTTCACAGTGTATGCGTAATTTCATTTCGATTACTAACACAGCGCTTGATTGTTTACACATTATGTCTTTTTCTAACATATACTGCAAAATTAAAAATAGAATTTCCTTATTTTTATATAAAAATTAGATAAAGAAAGCTTACGTTTAAAGTAAATTAAATATAATTGAAATATTAATGTCTTTTTTCCTGATATTTAGCTTCAATTTATTCGTAAATAATAAAATAATTATATAACCACTCATTTTATTAAATTTACTTCCTAGTAGACAAGTTTACAATTGTATACATTTTCATAAAGGATATTCAAAAACTTGATAATTATATTTTTGAGAATAGTACTTATCTGTAAATATTAATCAATAAAATTGCTTGCGACTAATTTCTGGTATGATAACGAGAAAATATAAGTTTGTTGAAAAATCCTTCCTCATGCCAAGGTGCTTGCACGCATGCGCGCGTGGGGTTAAGTATAAATAATTATTTATTTATACATGATTGTATACATACATTATTTTACATATTCAAGAAATAAATTATTTAAATAACTGTATAAAGTATCTTTAATCATGCAATTAACATATGCAAGGAGAAATAATTAAAAAAATGTACATTTTTGATTTGACAATATAAATTCAACGGGTACATCATCCAACACAATTTGTGATGTACATCATCCAACACCAAAAACAAGGAATTAATCTGAATTGTGATGAAGTATTTGACTTAAAGACTAAAATGGAGTAGCCAACTATGTAACCAGGATGACTAATCAGATACAAAATTTCAATTTAAAAAATGTATTACAGTTGTACACATCATGCCTACAACTTTAAGAATCTTGGCATACATTCAAACTCATATTTAAGACAAATTTAAATAGAAGGTAAAACTATACTTTAGGGTGCCTTTTGGCGAACTTGTCAAATTTTTGGCGCCATTTCTGTTCGCGCCAATTACAGTGCTAACAGGTATAGTTGAACATTAAAATATAACGTAACGTTAGTTGGATTTTCAAAATTCTAAAAACGATAAACCAATCAGAGCCACAACTGGATCAAAACCAATCATAACACCATTCGGTTTTGCCCAGCTTGGCGATCAATCGTGATCACAACTTGGCGAGAATCAAAGGGACACCCTAAAGTATAGTCTAACCAAATACACGAACTGAAATGTTATATCACAAATGTATCCATTTGTATCAGGATCTATTTCAGCGATAACAAAAACTACTTAATCATCTTCTTATCGAGTATTTGTCTTTGAGATTGTGTATTTTTATGATAGAATTTTTACAAATATATGAATACACATCTATCTCAATTCTGATTTTAAACTAATAAAAAGTTATATCTAATCATTTAATGGTAAAACCATACTTTAGGGTGCCCTTTGGAAAACTCGGTGATTTTTTTGGCGCCATTCCTGTTCGCGCTGATTACAGTGCAAACAGATAACCAATCAAATAGAGCCTCGACTGGATCTAAGCCAATCAGAACGCGAGTCGGTTTTGCCCAGCTTGGAGATCAATCGCGATCACAACTTGGCGAGAATCTAAAAGGCCCCCTAAAGTATAGAATAACCCATTTTATCTGGTTGTTACACCAGCTACTTCCTTGTCCATAGCCCACAGCTTGGCTCTATAAGCCCGTGTTTTTTTATTGTTATTAGCATTGTCCAATAGCATCGTGGGATTAAAAGAATAGTAGGATAGTGAGTTTCCCAATATAGTGAGGTACATACTCAAAAGGTTCATCTACATAAATTGCCAGAATCGGCTTTAATGTAATTAGACATTTTAATATTCATCACATAATCTTATCTTGTTGTCTTCTTGTAACTCATTCCTTCTGGCCAATCATTGGCAAACCAACTCCAAGAGACCTGAATCTTCTCAGCCTCAAGTAAGAGTGGTACAACTTCTGTTAATCATATGACCTAAGACAGAAGTTTGGCTTCCCTCTGGAGAGAAAAGTTCTAAATAATAAGAGATGAAACAGAATACCTTTAGATTTGGTCCTCCATCAGCAGAGGTATAATATTATTCGAAAGACACAACGACCATGACTGTTTTACGTGCCTGGTTGGCATTAGCAAACATGGCGGATCATTGCCTTGTCTGTTATTCGGTCTACCAACGGCTTTCCCAAGAAATTGTCTATTGGAGCCCTTGATCTCAAAGTTCGACACTAAATTAATTTGGTGTTCAATCCAGTACCAACGAAGGGTATAATATATATAAATATGATCTTCAATCCTCAAAATCACTTCTCAGATTTCTGAGATTGTTTTGATAATAGCGTGGCCAAAAGTGTGAACCAAATCTAAAGCGAAAAACTGCAGGCTCTACTTCAGGAAAGAGGATATTTAATAGAAGATATGATGATAAACAGACCACTGTCATGAATATTTCTCAACTTAATCTTTATTGTCGATTCACTAATAATTCAACGTTAAGTGAACAGTAGTCTTGAAACCACTTGTGCATTCTTACAAACTGTTACAAGAATGTTCTTCATAAGGAAAACTTTAAAGGATTCATTGCTCACGAAATTACAATTATCTGTACAGAATCGACACTCAACTGCATTTTTAAATTAAAGTAAGAAAAGAATAGTTTCTGCAAAAGAACTGTCCTCGAAACAATATGAACTTTATCTGTTAATTTTTTTGTTTGCTTTTACTTACAGGAAAATTGTCTAAAAACTACGAAGATTGCATACATTAATGTAGTGACTTCACACAGTATTTCTATAAATTTAATTCATGTGCGCATTAAAAAGGCTGCTCACTGAATTTTTTGATTCTAACCAATCAAAATGATCTTGTCCAAAATCCATCATGTTAAATATGTGCACCTATTACATATTTTGATGTATTTAAGCTTCCTTCAATTGTTGAACTTCCGTATTGATCACTGTGCATTCTATCAGTTGTACAATTCATGAAGATTTATAAGTAATGAATCTAAAACTTATTGTTCATTTAAAATTGTGCTTTTGTGCTTAAAAACATGATACTAAAACAAGTACTAGTCACCTCAGCCAATTTTGCACCAAACTGAATTAGCACCACGGAAATCAAACAAAGATATCAAGCTATTGAATACCACACAAACAAAAAAAATCTAATATGAGCTTATTAATTATTACACACACTAGTATTGATGGTAATTGATTCATTATCTAAAGATTATTTAATATTATATTATATTAAAATATGCTAATAATAATAATTTGTAATATAGTGATTATTTGCAAAGAAAAGTATTAAAAAAGAAATAAACTTTTTAAATATAAAAACTACTATATGCTAATGCTAAATGGTTAGATAGTGTAGAAAAGGACCTTAAACTGCTTGGAGTGATCCATTAGAAAGTTTATTCGCAGTCTAAGATCAGATAGAGGAAGTTTATAAGATCCAGTCTTCTCTGGTTTCCTATCTCTAAAATTGGAGGAAACAGACGGTGTTGCCATCTTTGAACCAAAAGTCGTACTTCTCAGACAGCGGTCTTGGTTTGGCTAAATGTCATTAATAATAACAACAACAAAATTGTTTGAATATTTTTTATATTTTGTTCAATGAATATTGATTTTTCTTAAGCTAATTTTTGAAAAATTATTTTAATTTAATTATTTTGAAAAATATTTTAATGAAAAAGCTAATTAAATTTTTTCACAAAAGTTTCATAAGCTTTTTCATTTAAAGTTTCGGGGAATAGTTGAAATATATATCAATGGTAAATATTTTAATTTAAAAAAAGATGTATAATGTATGTTGTCCGGTATTATATGAAAATGATTACATTCGTGTACTTATATAATGATTTAGATCCCCGAATTCTTAATAAGGGAAATTTTCAAAAAGTTTTTACCCAGAAATGAACAATTAGCACTCAGGCTAGTCTACAATTCAATAATTCGTAAATTCGATTCCCTCTTCTGGAATTTTTTTTTTTTTTTTTTGTAATTTAGTATTTAAAAACCCATTTTAAACACTTAATTTTTAAAAAAATTAAAACTTGTATTTATAAAGCAAGTTTAGAGCAACATACAAATTAAATTAAACATTATAGTTTTAATATTTACCTGGAAATGATTTGCTTTAACTAAGATTACAAAACTAGATTTTTAACTTTTCAAAAAAAACATTAAAACAAAATAAATTAATTACAATAATTTAGGATAATAATAACAAGGAAAAAAAATTTTTTTATTCATTTTTTCAAGCAGGAGGAAGTAATTTAAAATTCAATGAAAGAATTCATGTTCACATTTTAAATTTTTATAATTGTGTTTTTTTAAATTTCGATTGTACACATTGTTAAAAATTAAATAATAATGACATCCTTTTATTATTAGTTTTTATGTCTGCATACGTTTCCAATATTGAGTACTTTTAATTTTTATTTTTAATTCAATGAATGATTGAAAAATCTGTGAAGAATGTTTAGCAATTATATAATCACTTGCTTAACTTAAAAGTTTTTGCGCGAAATAATAAAAGGGAATTTATTATGGAGCGAAAATATATATTTCAAAAAATTAAGTCACTAATTTTACCCGTTAAATACATTTCCCATTCTTTTATACACATTTTTAAGAGCGTGGAACAGTTGAAGAAAATTAAAGAAACTAAAATAATTTATAACGGACACTGTCACTTTCTAAGCTAAAATGCAGTTTGGGGAAAAAAACATTTAATTAAAAGAAATATTAACTAATTTTTGATTTGAATAATAATAATTTTAATAAATCTTAATTTAATAATAATAATAATAATCTATTTGAAATCAATGATTCTCTTATAATTAAGAAACAAAGAATGCCTACTAGCTATATAAAAAATAAATTGCAACAAGAATTAGCGCCCTCTGGCGTTCAGGCAGAATAAAATATGGGTTAATGAAAATAAATGTTTTCGTCAATATATTAAATAAATTTTCGTAAATTTGTCTAAAATTAAATCCATACACTATAGGAGTAAATTCAGTATATATCAAAATATGATGTATTTTATTTTATAAGCATGAACAAAGTTTATTTTCATATTAACAAAGTTGTTTCTTGGAAGAATACACAATTTATTATTTTCAGTAATAATGCCAACTTATATTAATATTTTAATGAATTGAATCTAGTCATAAAAATTTAATTAGGAATTATATGTTTGGAAACAATCAAATCACTACACATTGTGCATATTATTTTAGAGTGCGATTCCTTCTTTTGTTCTGCACATTTACAACACCGTCGTGGTGTTTTTGTTGTTAGTGACAGATGGTCACCAACATTGAGAAAGTTTCGTGACGTTTTGGATGGGCGTTCAATTTGTTGATACTGTGTACAGAGCTTTCTGGAAGCCATCCAGGATTCTGTATGAGGTACAATGAAATCGGAAAGAAGGGTTTTTCGATTATCAAATAGCAAATAAAATACTTTTTTCCTACACTTCCAAAATTTTCAATCTAATTCATAAACATTTGCCATTTGGTCTGCAAAGTCTACACCTCCCATGATTTTGTTGTAGAATTCGATTGCCACAGTTCACTCAAATTATCTTTGCTTCCATCTTTTATGGTGCGATTTACTTTTGCGTATTTGTCTCCGTGGCAATTACTTAGCATCATCACTTTTATCGAATCAAGCAACCTCGCACACATTATTCCATTTGTTAATTCAAGGAAGAGGAATTCGCGGGTATTGCATTATGTAGGTAGTGCCATCTATATTCTGTGAATGAAAATACATTCAAAGATATTGGCAGGGCTGATGGGCGCTAAGAGAAGTGTTTCTGTTCCAAAAGACTTTTTTGAAATTTGTTTGGGACGTATGTAGCCTATTAGGCATTAAAGGGTTAAAGAAAACTGTATTAAATTATCTAAAATGTTGAATTTTTAAATTGTACAGGTTAAATAAAATAGTAATTATTTAAAAGTGTTTATAAATTAACGCTAAAAAATTAATATTTTGAATTACTCTGCAGTTAATTTTATTGCTGAGAATTTTTCGCTGTTTAATTTCCTTATTGAAGGAAACTTTGGTAAAGATTTACTGTACGGTCGCTCTTGGCGACGTTTTCAAAAAATCGCCAAAAATGTCGCCAACCTCGCCAATATTTATAAGCGAGGTTTTAAAATAAACAGAATATTGCATGTTAAAAAAATGACGACTAAATTACTAAAATTAATTTAATTTTAATAATTAGATTACCGTAAATAACGAACAATAAACATCATAAAAAAATATTAATAATAAACATACCTCTCTTCTTCCACCAATTAATTTAATTTTAATAATTAGATTACCGTAAATAACGAACAATAAACATCATAAAAAAATATTAATAATAAACATACCTCTCTTCTTCCACCAATTGCTTAATGTTAGATTTATTCAAATATTTAATTCATATATTGAAAAATTTATAGTTTAAATTTTCAATTCAACACATTGCCATTTTAATTATATAATGCACTTTCTTAAATGAAAACTATTTAAAGCAAGCTAAAAGAATATACTACTTATATAAATCATGATCTAAATTTAAATAAGCCATTAAAATAAGTTCTAGTAATATGCATTCATTCAAGTATCTTAGTATATTATATTTCACTTTAAAATAATATGAATCAGAATTATCAAAACAATAAAATATACATATTATTTACCATTGCAAGTACTTCGAAATATAAAATGAATCAAAATTTCACCTCTTACGAGACTTCACACTTTCGGTTTTGAATCAAAATTAAAAACCTGCATTTAGTTACTTCACATAAATATTTAAACACACCCACAGTACATAATTAATATAACCTTTTAACATTCAGCAATTTCGAAATTGTTAATTTTAAAATGTAAACAATAAACAATTAAAAAACATTAAAATTTTCTAAAGTCTCTTTCCTTTCATCCAAACCATACAAATACCTTAAATTCACATTCTCATCATACCACATAACATCATCCATTCCAAACATTCTTGCACTTACCTCAGACATTCCCCATCCAGAAGCCATCACAAAAATATCACAAAGCGAACGAGGGAGCAAAACAAAAAAAAAAAAATATTGCCGGCACAACGCACAACCAACTTGGTGAACAAAGAATTAAAAATGGCGCTTACATTCTTCGATTTGTTCGATTAGGGTTGTCAGATGGTCAGGGTTACCATATTTGGCGATTTATCGCCTACTTCGAAAAATCGCGCCAAGAGCGACCGTACAGTAAATTTGGGCCGAAACTTTTTTTAAGTGAACCTTATTTATTTTTTATGATGTTTAAATTTTATCAATTTTACACATTATGCTTAAATTAAGTTTGGATTTTTTGATACTTTTTTCAAGTTTTACTTTTTTTCAAATAACTATAGCTGAATTGTTTTTCGTAAGTTCCATTTAATTATTGAGTATGTAGCTTAGAACATTGAAGGTGGACAGCAATGATATGAAGAATTAATTAATTTAAACTACTGAAAAAAATGATATTATTTTTCAGATAATAATTAAGTAATTTTCTTGAATTTTTAAACTTCAAATTTGTTTCATAATTCACAAAAGATATGTTGATGCATTTGTTTACATACAAAAATGTTAAATATAATAAATAGAAAATTACCAATAATATCATATTTATTTAACTCATTTAGAAAAAGGCGCGAAATTTTTTGAAAATCTTTCAATATTAGTTCTATTATTTTCCTACAGATGGCAGCAGCAAATAATTATTGTAACTAATATTAACACGATATTATTTATACGGCTAATAAAAAGTGGCGCTTATTTTTAATGTTATGAAATTTATTTAGTAGCTAAAATAAAAATTTAAGATATACCTATACCAAGTGAAATTATTTACAGCAATAAGTTCTATTTTGTCTATAACATTTCGTATTTATTCCAATGAAAATAGTTTTAGAAAGAACACTAATAAATGAAGGAAAATTTTATTGCCCTTGTATTAAATTGTAATAAAGATCCTCAAGATATTTTGATGTTTGATGCTTCCATATTTTGATATAGCAACATATTATTACTAATCTTTTATTTTTATAAAATTACTAGCTGTACCCGCCCGGCATTGCCCGTGCATTTAGAAAATGCAGATAAGTGAATAGCGCAGGAATAGTAGTGTAGGACATGTAGACTGTCTCTCTCTCTTCCCCCCCCCCCACACAACATTCCCCGTCGATAAAAAGGAACAATATATCCTAAATATTTTAAACGGAAAATTTTCCAAAAGATGGTCGCCAGAATTGTTTCTCAAAAGGAGCTGGTACAATCCCGGAATCAGCTATCGGCGAGCAGCGATCTCGAAAAGAAGTTTTATAAATAATTTTTTTAAAATTTTTCTAATTCAAAAATCGAAAATCGGGCTTCGAGGTCTGGTGGCCAGCTCCCTTGTGCTTCCGTGTAAAAAATTCCAGGTCCCTGCGTGCGATAGATTTGGCTGGAGAGCTCGGTCAGACAAACGGACAGACACATTACACTTGCTTTTATTATTATAGAAGATAAAAAAAAGTTTGATTCCTTGTAGATTTTCTTAATAACTTTGCTTAAGGAATCAAGTATTTTTGTTCATTTATATATATTTATTTAGTTTAATGATTTTAATTAGAAATATTTTATATAAATTAAAATTAGATGTAAGTTTGATTTCCTAACGATTTCTTATTAAAAAGTTTAAGTGTATCTAATAAATTCTTCAAAGTTTTTATTTGCTTTCAAGAATTTGAGAAAACTTGAATGATAAATAAACTGCTATTCGTTTGTGCTAAAATGAATAATAATTAGAATTTCCTGAAGAATGTATTGAGTCAATAATATAGTATGAAAATGGGTACTTCTTCATTTCACCGGTGCAAGTTATAAAGTCGCCAAATGGCATTACTATGCGTAACAAAAAATCACAAAATTTCTGCTTTTTCCATCATTAACTTTCTGTTTTTTCCAAACATTTTAAATAAAAAAAAATATTTTTACAAAATAAAATTTTCAATTAACATTAAATGAATTAAATTAATGGTACAATCCTAGGAGACAGGATTCAATTTGTCACCAAAGGTCCCATACCTTTGGTGACAAATGGGAAAAAAAAGCGTCCAGGCAGAACGAAATGGCAAAATAAGAATTCTAGAAATCGTTACGTTTATCGTATCTAGTGTATCAAAGTAGGATTACCAAGAATGACAAAATTTATAACCAACTAAAATTATTCATCCCAAGGACCTAAAGCACATTTTAACCTAAGATTCAAAACACTGATGACAATTATTCGACATAATGCAAATGAATATCTAGATCTGTTATAGAAAAAGTCCTTAATAGGTGAAAATGCGCTTTAGGTCCCCTACTTGGCGCGTTTTCAAAATCGCCGATGCCATTGCGAAAATTCTACGGCTATTTCAAAGTGAAACTTAATTAGCGACCAATGAAAAGACTAAAATAAAAGGATAATTAATGAGCATGAGTGAAAAAGCGCATCAAATTCGCGAGTTGGTGAAGTAGGGGAACTAAAGTGCAATTTAACCAACAAAAGAATATGGAATTAATTTTATAATACACACATACACAATCAGCCAGTTTAACAATATAAAATTCCAAACACGAAAAACAAAAAGCATCATACTTATAACTTAAAAGGGATAAAAAGAAATTATTGGCTGTATCCCAGTGTACGGTACGCTATTTTTATACAATTAATATAATTATAGAATATACAATTAATATCATTATATAATATAAAATTATATTATTTTATACAAATAATATAATTTTATACATTATTATATACAATTAATTATAATTGTATATATGATTACCGTTGTATATATGCGTACCGTATAAGGAGCGTACCGTTCACTGGGAATTAACCGAAATTATTAAAGGCGGAAAAAATTATAAGGGTAAGTAAAGTCCAAATTTTAAAATGCAAAATTAAGATTTCATCTTGATTATTATAAGTTATTCTCTGAAACATAAATAATAACATTTTATCACTCACTCATAATTTTGGCTTCATTTTTTTTTTTTTTATTCTTCCATAAAAGCTGATCCTCTACTTTGTAGGTGGAGTTTTTTCTTCCCCAGGTTTCTTTTCTCCTGGTTTTCCTCCTTTATCATCAGGCTGTCCGGGTTTTTTCTCACCAGGTTTTTCTTCAGGCTTTTTAGGATCCATTTCTTCTCCCACGGGAATTAAATACTCAAATGAAAATATGTGATGAATTTTTTGCTTTAAGTAAACTATGCAGTAACGCAGCTTATCAAATCAAAATTAGAATGTGAAATTCTGCAAATTGTCTCACTTCACTCGCGTATCATATCCACGTAGCACCTTCTCACGTGGATGTTCAAACCAGCCTTTACAGTTTTAAATAACTGTAACAATTTTTACTTCTGGAAACGTCTAGAAATTTCTGTAAAGTTTGGAATAGAGGGCGCTAGTTTCTCAGTTAATAGGAAAATGGTTCCTATCATAACTTACCGCTGTTGTACTTCTTACATGTTTATATTATTGCAGACTAATACAATAATATTCCATGTTTCAAAATTGATGTCGGATTTAATATTGATAGCAATCAAAACATTAATTTATATTCAATGAAACTTACTACGTTATAGATCAACTTCGATTCAAATTAAAGTTATTTCATATTGTCAGTGCGAATGATGAAAACTTTCCGAATTTCAGTAAAAGAAATCATTATAATCATAGAGGTTGCCTTTGACTAAATTTTTAGTCAAAAAGGAAATAGTTATCCGAATTCAGCGACATTAAATGAATGAAACTTTTATTTCTTTTTTTCCAGTTAATAACAATCATGTAAAAATAGGGGAAATGGCGGAATTTTTAAACAACCAAGCTAACAACATTCAAATTAGGAATATACTTTATGGTGCCTCTTTGATTCTCGCAAAGTTGTAATCGCGATTGATCGCCAAGCCGGGCAAACCCCAATCATATTCCGATAGCAACAGGGGAATTCATTGTCTGTGCCTAAATCGCCAATAAAAACGATAACCAAACAAAAATCGCCATGTTTGCCAAGGGGCCACCTTAAAGTATAGTTTTACCATAATTTGACATTGGTAACGAACAAATTTCAAATGGACAGACAGACAGACACATTACACTTGCTTTTATTATCTATCTATAACCCCGGAATCAGCTATCGGCGAGCAGCGATCTCGAGAAG
>JAPDSC010126898.1:0-13360 GCA_026290005.1 Latrodectus geometricus
GACTAAGATTAAATGGATGCTTCTTATTTTGACTATAAATCATTACTAACGCTTTCAAGACATGCAATGCTAATATGAACTGTGTATTGAATGTAATTTTAGAATCTTTTTTATGTTCATTTATCATCTGAGTAGGTGGAGAATCATGGTATCAAAAAGAGAGATCAATGCACTTATTTGATAAATATGCTTTGTTTAGAATTTATCATTGTTACTATTTTTTACCATATCAGATCTTTTAAAATTTAAATTGTACTTTACTTTAACTTTGCTATACTTTTTATTACTTTGATGGTTATTTATAAAAAACCTTTGAGCAAATTATCATTGGAAAAAGTAATTATCCAATGAATATGTTTGATTAATTTATGCAATTCATTTTATGGAGTTTTCTGTATGCTCCAAGATTATTCATATCAATCTTATTTGTTAATTTTATTTGCTCTAGTAGTCATCTCTTATTAGTTATTCATCTCATATTTTAATTATTTCCTTAATTAGGCCTAGTGATGTAAAACTCGGCTACATACCATGAATGCACCTGACATAATGGACCTGAATTCTAAAAATCTAGTAAATATTTTTAATTATTTTTGAATTAATAATTTTTTCTCTTTCACAGCTGCTGCCAAAAAAAATTCTTGTGTGAGTGGAACCATTACTGATGCAGATATAGAGATAGCAATTAAAAACTGGCTGAGACATGCCAAAGCAAGATGCAGCAAGCATATTTTTATTGATCAGAATTCTCAATCCCTTATTTAATTTTTGTAAAAATAAACATTGTTATTTCACTATACTCTTTCTTGTTCATTGATTCTAATATAACATTAATATGGTTTTGTTTTTATGTAAACTGCTTAGTATTTGGTCGAAAATTAATGAAACATAATTTTTAAGTATTCAAAATTTGTACAGGTGAATTGTTCTATTAAAAGCATTTGATATGCTTATTCTTCATATAGAGCTGGCACAGCTTGTCCTTTTTTGAGACCTTGCGTCCGAAAACCCAACCAAGCAATCTTCATTATGGAGCTTAAATACTTATTAATTTATCCTCTTTAGACTACAATTGTACGTACTAACTAGCTTTATCTGGCAGAATAAAAATTGCATCATTTAATAGGTAGAAATAAATAATAAGTAAAAATGAAAGGGAAAAGAAGCCAACAGATTGTAACATTCCTACATGATTTGCATTAAGTTTTTTTTTTTTTTTTATTAAAGTGAAGACAAAAATTTGTCAAATAATATGTACATGGAAAAATAGATAAGCATAAAGTTTTTTATAATAAATAATAAAGCATTTTTGTATGAACTTATTCTGATAATATATTTTTTAATCTAAAAATTGCAATAAGGAAGTCCATGTTTTTAAAACTAGAGATTCACGAGTCAAGAGTCTTAAAGTAAAATTTAAGTGTCTGAGTTTGAAATACTTAAATGTTTAGTAGCAGCTTTCATAAAATTTTGGTACAAAAGGCAAAACAAACCCCACATTTTGAAACCCAGGTTTTCTACACTTTTAAATTAAGTAATACACAAAAATATCAAGTCATATTAAACCTAGCTGTAATTTTTTAATTTGAAAGTTTAATTTTATTTATGATTACTTAGATATGTATGTTTATATCATACAGGTCAATTGTCATTAAAGCATTCAAAAATAAATATGTACATTCTTTCAATTGGATAGATCACATTTGTCGTTTCTTAAAATATTTTAGCACTGGGTCTATTAAAAAAAAATTGCTTTCCTTTAATGGAACTATAATACTGATGTTTATATAGAAAAGATTTCTGGTTCAATCATTTCTGCAATTTTTTAAAATCTATTTAAAGAAAATTCAAACATGTGATGCTGTTTTGATATTAGATGCAAGGTTATTACCACGTGTAAACATAAGCTATGGTGTGTAAAAAATGACCATTGAGCGACAAACCAAACTATGGGTAAACCAAATTATCTTTACATTCAAAAATAAAAATTTTCCTTTAAAGATGTCAAAAGTATTTCCATTATGAATAGAAAAAAGATGGAGAACTAGCAGTAAGTAAATAATGTTATAAAAACTATTCTTGAATTATAAGCAATATTTTCTAGAAATTTAATTTTGCTTATTTCATGATTTCAATAAAGTGTAAGAGAAAAAACATATAATTTAAAAAAAAAAATGGGCAAAAAAATAAAATTTTAATTTTGAATGTGTTTTATAAAAATTAAATATGCAAAAAAACTATCATTTACTTAAAAAAGAAAAAAATTTATAAGTATTACAATTCTATTTCACTTTTGTAACATTTTGGAAAATGTAAAGGTTCTGAAGAATAAAAAGATATCCAAACAACATCCAATCAGATCTTATTTAGATATCTCATAGACATCGTACTTAATTGCATATGGATATCAAAACATCTCTGAGATATCTAATGAATGTCTAACGTATATCCAGAGGTTATCCAAGCTACATCCAGTAGATGTCACAATATCCAAATATCCATCAGACATCCATTTGCTGCGACCCTTTGGATAACTGCTGGATATGTCGTAGATATTTGGATATCGTGTGGATATCTCAGAGACAAAACGATATCCAATAAAATGTCTACGAGATATCTCTTAGATGTCATGTGGATCTTCATGGTTGTTTGGGTATATATACACACACACACACACATATAACACAATAATTTAGTTTTTTTTAACACAGTCAGAAAAATAATTTTAGCTAAATATCTGCACAAACTAACATTTAAAATTTAATTATTAAATTTAGGATTGATTTAGGAATATTTTTTTTTTTTTAGTAAAATTTAAAAGGCAGCAGAATTAAAATTTTCTTATTTTATTTATTAGAATAATTTACAATTTCCCCCCAACTTATTTTAAAATAAGCACTATTAACAACTTATAAACAAGAAAGATACATTTTAAAGAATAAATTTACACAATTTTCAAATAATAAAAAGTAACAAACATTCTTCCTATATATTTTCATTAATTTAAATATTTTACAATTTCCTCTCAAGTAAGTCTTATTTTAAAATATCAATTTATTCATTTTAACTTTCATATAAAATTTTCCTATTAATTCCTGGTTAAATAGTATTTACATTGTTAGCATAATGCTAATAAATGTTACAATATAAGTAGCTGAAACTAATATTGCAATTAATATAAATTGTTTAATATAGTATGTAATTGTAAGAAAACTCTTAACTGTTAGAATTGATATTTCATTAAAAAAATCTACACAACTTCAACTGTATAAATTAGCGAAAATTAATGTTTCTGCATATAAATATAGTTCTAAAGAATTTAAATACAAGAATAAAATATTTTAATAACATTAAATAAAGTATATTATTTAATTCTCTGCTAAGTATTATATCTAAATCAAGTGAAAGGCATATATAAATATAAGAAAAATAAGATTGAATTTTAATTTATTTCATTTTCATGAGAATTCAATATTTAATAATCAGCACAAATTATAATCTGTAATAGATTTTTTGAATTCTTCGAAAATAAATGCTTTGTCTCGGATGACATTTTTTTTCGTTTATCGAAATAATTTTTATCTTTCGTGTCCCACACACAGTATTCTATGATCCATAATTCCACACAATCAAGAAATTAATAAACTATCTAAATTATTTTTATTAAAAAAAGTTGTGATTATTTAAAATTTATTATACTTACCCCCATATTGATTTATTATAAAAGATTTAATTAAGTTAATGGGAGACATTATTAATTATTGAAATACCAAGAGGTATATATATTAAGTAAAATACGGAGGAACAAAGGGTAGCAAAAACGTAAATAAATCTCGCGCTGTCGCCAGAGCCCTGCCAGATATAACTTTCTTGATTACAAAAAATGTCTCTCGGAACGCTTATTTTGTGATGTTTTCTGACGTCATTCCTTCGTCGGTCTTTCCCACAGTGTCGCCCCGTTTCGCCTGCGTTAGTTTTACGGCGAATTCGCTTGTTGTTTGAGGCTGCCCTTTGATAGAATATGCTGCTCAGGTGATTTTTACTTCTGAATAGAGCTTGTAAAGTTAAATATTTGAGTAGTTTGTTCCAAACAGTAAAAGAATCTGATATTCTCATATTACATATGACACTAGAGTTAATGGTATTCTTTATGTGGCTCGAACAAATTAACATTCAAATGCTTTTGAACTATGAATATCACTGATTTTACCTGGCGTCTGTACCAATCATGGATCTAGTTTTGTTAGAGAGGGAGGCGTTATTTTTCAAGAGCTGCCTTTCGCAATGTGTGCATAAAACAGTGTTACCTAATTCAGCGCAGAACCTTCTAGAATAAGAATTAAATAAACATCTCAAATGGAAATTTGTCAAAATGGGCACCTCAATCGGTAATTAAGAATTCGCCAGTACTTCTGAAGTGCAATTTGTTGCAGGACATTAATCTTCCTGACCAACAAAATTTTTCTGAACAACGAAATTGTAAATAGGAATAAAAAATAATTTATAGATATGTATGTTTTTTCCAGCCTTTTTTTTCATTCTAAGTTTAATATTTTATTAGTCATGAATAATTTTTATTCATATTAGACTGATCTATATGTAAGATTAATCTATATAAGATTTCTGGATTTTAAATTAAAACTATTAATATCGTCGTTTAGGGATGGAATAAAATTCGAACAACCAAAAACTTAAACTAAATGGGTCCCAGCAAAGACACTGACACTTTCTAAATGAATTAAAGGTTAAAAAAATATTTAACAAAAGAAAAATAATCACAAATTCCTTAGGTTGTTAAAACGTCTTTATGTGAGAGACAAGATATTAATACAACTACCAAAACTAAGAAAGACTAGCTATATAAAAAGTATAAATTGCAACGACAATTAGCGCCTTCTTGCGTTCAAACAGAATCAAATAGAGTACTCTGGTTTGATGATTTCTTCGGTGATTTTAAGTGTTTTGTTACAATTTTCGGTAAATGAACTCTTTTAATTTTTTATAACAATTTAATGTTTCTGAATGTCAAGAGTTGTGAAAAATGTTAACATAACTTATGGATTGAAGAAATTGTGTTCCATACAGACTGCAAATATATGTGTAACCTAAATTAATGAATACAATAAGAGAGAAAGAATGAAGATTTCTTGACATCAAATCTCAAACTGTGCTATTAATAATTTTAAAAATAATTCAATCATAAAACTGCAATATCATGAATACTTTTCAATTGAATAAAAAAATAAAAGCTGCCTAACTTGGTACACTTAATATTTGCGTTTGGTTGAAAATTTAACATTTATATCCTTACAAAAACTTAAAAAATATTTTTAAAAACCAATTTTTATTTATTATTTTTTGATAATTCTGAATTTCATCTTAGATAAAAAAGAGTTAATTATTATTATGTGAATGTATACAAGTAGTGTGCATTTGCCGGAGCTGGCGCAGTGACGTTTAGGCCATAAGCCAGCCCCATTAAATTTCCACCCCTTTTAAAAACAATGATGCAAAACCACCCATTAAATTTCCACCCACTTTTAGAATCAATGGTGTGAAAGCCAGCCATAAAATTTCCACCGACTTTTTATAATATAATTTTCAGAAATTGGAAACATTTATTTTTGAAATGCATGATATCTCTTGTATTTTGCAAACGTAAAAACTAAGTGTCACGCTTGTAGTTTAATAATATTTCTGAAACGAGAGGCTGCCTGATCATGTATTATCTAGATTTAGGGCGTTAAGTTAATAAATTGACCTCAAAAAGAAATTCTTATGTTTAGCAATATCAGCGGATTTATAAGAAGTATATTAAAATTTCTAGGCTTTAATATTGTAAAATGCTATACTTAAGATACTCCAGTTGTTTATATTAACATAAAAATAAATGTTTTCTTGGAAAATCCTACATGTTTATTACCAAATGACACCGCACCTGCCTTCGATAAAAATATAAGAATTTGACGATAAAACATAAAATTTATAAAATATACTTAGATTTTTAGTTTCATTTAGTACAACAAGTAATTCTTAATATGTTCTATATTTTAATTTTATTACAAAAATAAAAAGTTTGTAGAAATCCTATTAAATTTTGTTAGACCTTATATGGGAAATAACTTCCACATTTGCATGGCTTTGGAAATATTCATATAATTTTCAGCCATAGGAAACATTTATTTTAAAATGCATGATATCTCTTGTATTTTGCAAACGTAAAAACTAGCTGTCGCGCTTGCAGTTTAATAATATTTCTGAAACCAGAGGCTGTCTGATCATGTATTGTCTAGATTTAGGGCGTTGCGTTAATAAATTGACCTCAAACAGAAATTCTTATGTTTAGGAATATGTGTGGATTTATCGGAAGTATATTGAAACTTCTAGGTTTTAATATTGTAAAATGCTAAACTTAACATACTCCAGTTGTTTACATTATTATAAAAATACATTTTTTTGTGGAAAATCCTTTATATTATTGCCAAATGACATCGCACCTGTCTTCGATAAAAATATAAGAATTTGACGATAAAACATAAAATTTATAAAATATACGTAAATTTTTAGTTTCATTTAGTACAACAAGTAATTCTTAATATGTTCTACATTTTCATTTTATTACAAAAATAAAATGTTTGTAGAAAAACCTATTACATTTTGTTAGACCTTATATGGCAAATAACTTTCACATTTGCATGGCTTTGGAAATATTCATATAATTTTCAGCCAAGGAAACATTTATTTTTGCAATGCATGAAATCTCTTGTATTTTGCAAACGTAAAAACTAACTGTCACGCTTGTAGTTTAATGATATTTCTGAAACGAGAGGCTGCCTGATCATGTATGATCTAGATTCAGGGCATTGCGTTCATACCGCATTGACCTCAAACAGAAATTCATATGTTTAGCAATATTTGTGGCTTTATCGAAAGTATATTAAACTTTCTAGATTTTAATATTGTAAAATGCAATTTTAAAATACTCCAGTTGTTTTTATTATTATAAAAATAAATGTTTTTGTGGAAAATCCTACATATTTAGTATCAAATAACACCGCACCTGCCTTCGATAAAAATATAAGAATTTGACGATAAAACATAAAATTTATAAAATATACGTAAATTTTTAGTTTCATTTAGTACAACAAGTAATTCTTAATATGTTCTACATTTTCATTTTATTACAAAAATAAAAAGTTTGTAGAAAAACCTATTAAATTTTGTTAGACCTTATAAGGTAAATAACTTCCACATATGCATTGCTTTGGAAATATTCATATAGTTTTCAGCCATAGGAAACATTTATTTTTGAAATGCGTGATATCTCTTGTATTTTGCAAACGTAAAAACTAACTGTCACGCTTGTAGTTTAAGGATATTTCTGAAAAGAGAGGCTGCCTGAATATGTAAGGTCTAGATTCAGGGCGTTGCGTTCATACCGCATTCACCTAAAACAAAAACTCCAATTTTTAAAAATATTTGTGGCTTTATCATAAGTATATTGAAATTTCTAGGTTTTAATAATGCAAAATGCTATACTTAAGATACTCCAGTTGTTTATATTATTATAAAAATAAATGTTTTTGTGGAAAATCCTACATATTTAGTACCAAATGACACCGCACCCCCCTTCGATAAAAATATAAGAATTTGACGATAAAACATATATTTATAAAATATACTTTAATTTTTGTTTCATTTAGTACAACAAGTAATTCTTAATATGTTCTATATTTCCATTTTATTACAAAAATAAAAATTTTGTAGAAAAACATATTAAATTTTGTTAGACCTTATATGGGAAATAACTTCCACATTTGCATGGCTTTGCAAATATTCATATAATTTTCAGCCATAGGAAACAATTATTTTTGCAATGCATGAAATCTCTTGTATTTTGCAAACGTAAAGACGTACTGTCACGTTTGTAGTTTAACAATATTTTTGAAACGAGAGGCTGCCTGATCATATATGGTCTAGATTCAGAGCATTGCGTTCATATCGCATTGACCTCAAACAGAAATTCTTATGTTTAGCAATATCTGTGGATTTATAAGAAGTATATTAAAATTTCTAGGTTTTAATATTGTAAAATGCTATACTTAAGATACTCCAGTTGTTTATATTATTATAAAAACAATTTTTTTCGTGGAAAATCCTACATATTTAGTATCAAATGACACCGCACATGCCTTCGATAAAAATATAAAATTTGACGATAAAACATAAAATTTATAAAATATACTTAAATTTTTAGTTTCATTTAGTACATCAAGTAATTATTAATATGTTCTACATTTTCATTTTATTAGAAAAATAAAAAGTTTGTAGAAAAACCTATTAAATTTTGTTAGACCTTATATGGGAAATAACTTCCACATTTGCATGGCTTTGCAAATATTCATATAATTTTCAGCCAAGGAAACATTTATTTTTGCAATGCATGAAATCTCTTGTATTTTGCAAACGTAAAAACTAATTGTCACGCTTGTAGTTTAATAATATTTCTGAAACGAGAGGCTGCCTGATCATGTATGGTCTAGATTTAAAGCGTAGCGTTAATAAATTGACCTCAAACAGAAATTCTTATGTTTAGCAATATCTGTGGATTTATCGGAAGTATTTTAAAATTTCTAGATTTTCAAATTGTAAAATGCTATACTTAAGATACTCCAGTTGTTTATATTATTATAAAAATAAATTTTTTCTTGGAAAATCCTACATATTTACAACCAAATTACACCGGACTTGCGTTCGATAAAAATATAAGAATTTGACGATAAAACATAAAATTTATAAAATATACGTAAATTTTTAGTTTCATTTAGTACAAAAAGTAATTCTTAATATGTTCTACATTTTCATTTTATTGTAAAAATAAAAAGTTTGTAGAAAACATTTTTATAGACCTTATATGGGGAATAACATCCATATTTGCATGGCTATGGAAATATTCATATAATTATAGCCATAGGAAACATTTATTTTTGAAATGCATGATATCTCTTATATTTTGCAAACATAAAAACTAACTGTAACGCTTGTAGTTTAATAATATTTCTGAAACGAGAGGCTACCTGATTATGTATGATCTTGGTTCAGGGTATTGCATTCATACCGCATTGACCTCAAACAGAAATTCTTATGTTTAGAAATATCTGTGGATTTATCGTAAGTATATTAAAATTTCTAGGTTTTAATATTGTAAAATGCTATACTTAAGATACTCCAGTTGTTTATATTAACATAAAAATAAATGTTTTCTTGGAAAATCCTACATATTTAGTACCAAATGACAACGAACTTGCCTTCGATAAAAAAAATATAAGAATTTGACGATAAAACATAAAATTTATAAAATATACTTAAATTTTTAGTTTCATTTAGGACAACAAGTAATTCTTAATATGTACTATATTTTCATTTCTTTACAAAAATAAAAAGTTTGTAGAAATCCTATTAAATTTTGTTAGACCTTATATATGAAATAACTTCCACATTTCCATAGCTTTGGAAATATTTATATAATTTTCAGCCATAGGAAACATTTATTTTAGCAATGCATGAAATCTCTTGTATTTTGCAAACGTAAAAACTAACTGTCACGCTTGTAGTTTAATAATATTTCTGAAACGAGAGGCTGCCTGATCATGTAAGGTCTAGTTTGGGGGCGTTGCGTTCATACCGCATTGATTTCAAACAGAAATTCTTATGTTTAGCAATATCTGTGGATTTATCAGAAGTATATTAAAATTTCTAGGTTTTAATATTGTAAAATGCTATACTTAAGATACTCCAGTTGTTTATATTATTATAAAAATAAATTTTTTCGTGGAAAATCCTACATACCAAAGCGCACCGCAACTGCCTTCAATAAAAATATAAAATTTGACGAAAAAACTAAAAAATATTACAAAAATCTTATTTAAATATTATAAACTTAATAATTAACAATATAAATAATATAAACTAAATAATATTATAAACTAAATAATGACAAGACTTATTTAAACTTCAAAGTTTATTTCTGGTGTAAACTGCTTAGCAATCGCTTCGATGATTGATTACGAGTGCTTAATCGATTAGTACTCAAATTTGTTTATCTTTTCAGCAAAATTTAAAAATTACTGTTATATGAGGGAAAACAGATTAAGTTGAAATTAACACGCAGAAAAGAAAGAGAAGTAAAGTAAATATTTAAAACCTACGTATTGGGTATGCATGAGCTATTTAGCATATATGATGTCATGTTTAAAACAATCAAATTAGCAATGCAGTAGTTTGTTTAATATTAAAAGGAAATTATTTCTACAGTACTTAACACTCATTGATGCAAACTGTCAATTTTTGTGCATAAATATATAATCACATTTTTATAATTTACACTTTTTATTTCACTCAATAAATGATATTTTTCTATTATGTAAATTCCAATTAAATTTTGCTTTCTGCAAGAAACTAAGATGTGAATTATACACTTAAAATCATTTTTCTACGTATGGCTCTCATGAAGGAAAAAAAAATTCTTATTTTGTTAGTATTTCAGTCTTATAATAAATTGCTCTATTCCTAACAATAAAATATCAAAAATTGTATTAAATTTTGTTAAAAATATTTAGTTAGATGTTAACTATTAATTGATTCTGAATATATTAACTTTATTCCACACATCTCGCTGTCAAATATTAAAAAATATTATAAAAAGGACAAACTCATGCATTATTTGTGAAAAATTCAATATTCATTTGGAAAAATAGTTGTCCAAGTGTACAAGCATTCTACTTGAAAATATTAACTAGGCAATAGAACAGTTTATTCTTAAATTTTTTTATACAAAATGCTTATATTTTTGAAATTTAGATAACATATTTGATTTATTTACATTTTTAACACCCAACTTTAAATGTTTATAATTTGCTGCCTCTTCACTATAATTTGTCAAGACAAGAAAAGCACCTATAAATTAAACAATAAAATATTTGAATTCTTTTTCACACATACACATATTAGATTGTTTGAAACTAATAACAGACATGCATACATACGATTGTCCCTCTCTTTTACATCATGATTGGTCTTTTATTTTATGCTGAAAAGATTAAGATATTCAAAAAATATTTACTTATTTCAGTACATTCCTTTTAATTGAATACTTTAACTGTATGAAAAAATACTAATTTATCATGCGTAAAATTCTAACCTAAAATTGATGATAAAAAGGATTCCATCAAGATTTAATGGAATGGTAGTTTTAGCAATATAGTTTCAGCATGCTTTTTTCTCGCATACATTTTTGTTTTTATTACATTCATGAAATATTTTATTTTTATTCATTCATTTCAGTTCAAATATGGGACAAAAATGTTTTAATAAAATTAATATCGTTTCGTTTGTATAACTCAAAAAATCTGTTATCGATTTTTTTAAATTGAATTTGATATTGAATTTCTATTTGGATGTCATCTTTGTAGTCATTGCATATCATTTCATTAGATTTTGTTGATTGAAATGTATTTTTAAGAATATTAAATATTTTGGCATTTATAATTTAGAATTTATTTACAAAATTACTGTTTGATTTCTCTACTAGTACTATTTGATCATTCTCATAGTAAATATTTATTTACATTAAAAAAAGTATAATGCATGCTAATGTACAATGTTTCGTACCTGAAGTGATTTCAACATAATAATGGATATGGATTGTTTAAAAAATATGCTGTCATTTTTAATCGAAAAATTTTATTGAAAATTTTAAAATGCTCATCTTCTTCATTTGTGTGAATATCACTGAGTAGATTAATTAAAAAGGCTGCAATATATGCAGCTCAGGAGCTGAATATGAGTTCTTTATTTTTCAAAATAAAATCGCTTTCTTTTATTTTGTATTTATTATATGTTAGTTTTTACATATTGATTATATAATTTTATTTATAATTCTATTCTATACATTATGATTTGATTTGAGTACTATACTATATTGATTGCTTTATATTCTTATACACATTGATTATATATTTTACATCAATTAATTAAATTACACTATTTTTATTCCATTAACGTAATTTGCATGAAGTGATTGAGCTTGGTGTCTATTTTAAATTTATTCTACTTAATAAATATGCTGTATTTATGAGTCAAATAATTTAATCGCGTTAGGAGTAACACGTAAACGTATAACAACTATATTATGAGTAACGTAAAGTCAACTACATAATAACGTTAAATATTTTGATAGAAAAAGTTACAAGCTGCTAATGATATACACTACTGGCCATTAAAATTGCTACACCAGGGAGAAATGCAGGTAACAAAATGATATTTATTGGACAAATATATTATACTAGAAATAACAAGTGATTAAATTTTCAAAAAATTTGGCTGTATAGATCCTGAAAAACCACCTCTGGCAATAATAACAGCAGTTATACGTTTGGGTATTGAGTCAAACAGAGATTGGATTGCATGTACAGGTACAGATGCCCATGCAGCTTCAACACGATGCTACAGTTCATCAACCGTAGTGACTGGCGTTTGGTGACGAGCCAGTCGCTCGGTAACCATTGACCAGACGTTTTCTATTGGTGAAAGATCTGGAAAACGTGCTGGCCAGGGCAACAGACGAACATGTTCCGTATCAAGGAAGGCCCGTACAATACCGGCAACATGCGGTCGGGCAATATCCTGCTGAAATGTAGGGTTTCGCAGGGCTCGAATAAAGGGTAGAGCCACGGGTCGTAACACACCAGATATGTAACGTGCACTGTTCAAAGCACCATCAATGCGAACAAGAGGTGACCGAGACGTGTATTCAATGGCACCCCATACCATCACACCAGGTGATGGGCCAGTATGACGATGACGAATGCACGCTGCCAGTGTGTGTTTACCACGATGCCGCCAAACACGGATGCAATCATCATGATGCTGTACACAGAACCTGGATTCATCTGAAAAGATGACGTCTCGCCATTTGTGCGCCCAGGTTCATCGTTGATCACACCATTGAAGGCGCTCTTGTCTATGACGCAGTGTCAAGGGAAGCCGCAACCATGGTCTCCGAGCTGAGAGTCCATGCTGCTGCAAACGTCGTCGAACTGATCGTGCAGACACTTGTTGTCTTCCAAACGACCCCGTTTCTTGACTCACGGCTTGTGACGTGGTTGCACGATCCATTATGGCCATGCGGATAATATGCCTGTCTTCTCGGCTGCTAGTGATAGGTGGCCGTTGAGATCCCGCATGGCGTTCCGCATTACCGTCCTGAACCCATCGATTTCATATTCTGTTAACAGTCATTGGATCTCGACTGACGCAAGCAGCAATACTGCGATAAGATAAACCGCAATCCCGGTACGCT